>OVAN01011392.1:0-14751 GCA_900406275.1 Anastatica hierochuntica
CTGAGCTTGGTCCTGGCGCTAGTTGGCGCCAAGGACTGAGCTTGGTCCTGGTGCCAATTAGCGCCAAGAAGGACCCCCGATCTCGGTTCCAATTGACATCTAGATCGGCTTCCAGTACAGTTGTCAATCGGTTCCAAGACTCATTCGTAGGTTTGGCGTCAATCGGCGTTTAGAGAGTTATCCGGAATGACGCGGTTCTCCGATGCTCTCGGTGGTTTCGTATCGCTTCGAAGGTTGTATCGTGTGGCCTTGTGAGAGTTGTCCAAAAGCCATTGATGCAANAAAAGCCATTGACGCTTACTTTAGCATTCGGATGTTTTAGTTTCTAGCGGACGGATAGACTTCTTTGAAAGATCATCTATACCCCAATTGGCTCGCGATCTAGACGACACTAAGTCAAGATGACAACAAGTCTAGATGATGGCAAGTCTTAGACGACAGTGAGTTTAGATGAAGGTAAGGTTAGACGACGTTAAGTCTAGACAACAGTAACTCTAGTCGATGCTAAGTCTAGAAGACGTTAAGTCTAGAGGTGGTGAGTCTAGACGTTGGTCGTGTTTCCGAGTAAGTTCGATTAGAGATGCGATATTGGACGTTGATTTCGAGATGGCCGTTTTTGACACCAACACTGGTTTAGAAAAGAGATTTTGGGCTGAAGAAGTTAACATAACTTGCTATATGATCAATCAGGGATAACATTCATGCATCGAGTGTAGGATACCTAATGAGGTGTGGTCAGGTAAATCTGTTGATTACTCAATTCTAAGGGTATTTGGATGCACAACTAACTATCATGTAGAAGAAGGGAAGCTTGAACCAAGAGCCACGAAAGGAGTGTTTGTGGGCTATGAAGACGATATCAAGGGATACAAGATCTGGTCTCCTTCTGAGAAAAGAGTTATACTGAGCAAGAATATTGTCGTTGATGAGAGTTCTATGTTCAGGGTTTCAGCTGAGCCCAATTTTGAAGCAGATGGAGATGACAGACTGTTGGAATTGCAGAAGATTTCGCCAGAAAAATCATCCTGCTGGCGATCGATTGATCCTGCGGTAAATGGTGATCGATCGATCCCACAGGTGATCGATCGATCCCACAGGTGATCGATCGATCCCCTACAGATTCTCAGCCATAATCAAGTTCTCCAGAAAATCAACATGTTCAGTCTGTAGAGCGTGCTATTGCTAAGGATACACCAAAGAGAGTTGATGTTAGGCCACCATCGAGGTATCATTTTGAAGATATGTTGGGCTATGCACTGTTGGTTGTAGAAGAAGTAGATACTTATGAGCCGTCTACTTATCAAGAGACCATGTTGAGTCCTATGTCTGTGAAATGGTCTGCTGCAATGGGAGGCGAGATGGAGTCTCACGAAAGGAATCATACATGGAATATTGTCACACTACCACAAAGGAGAAAGGTTGTTACTTGTACGTGGATTTTCAAGATAAAGGATGGACAATCACCAGAACAGGGAGTTAAGTATAAGGCTCGAGTTTTTGGTAGAGGCTTCACTCAATGAGAAGGGATAAACTACAATGAGATCGTCTCACCTGTTGTCAGACACACTTCTATTAGAGTGTTGCTAGCAATAGTAGCACATCAGGACTTGGAGTTAGAGCAACTCGATGTGAAGATGCTTTTCTTTATGGAGAGTTAAAAGATGAGATATAAATGGCTCAACCGAGTGGTTTTCATATTCTTGATAAAGAAGACTATGTCTGCAAGTTAAAGAAGTCATTGTATGGGCTTAAGCAGTCTCCTAGAAAGTGGTACAAGAGGCTTGACAGTTATATGGTCAGTTTAGATTTTGAAAGGAGTCCCTATGATTGTTGTGTTTTGCAGGAGCAAGGTGGAGGATGACTCCTACATCTGCTTGTTGCTTTATGTAGATGACATGCTGATAGCTGCGAAAAAGATGTGTGATGTTCAGAAGCTAAATGAGCTACTGAGTTCTGAGTTTGAGATGAAAGATTTGGGTGCAGCGTGAAACATTCTAGGTATTGAGATCTTTAGGGATAGGAAGAAGAAGAATTTGTTATTGTCGCAGAAAGCTTATATTGAGAAGGTGCTGGCAAGATTCGCTATGCTTTCTTCTAAAACTATTGATACTTTGTGTGCAGCGAATTTACATATCACCATATATGCTAATATGTTTGAAGAAGACAAGGAGTATATGTCGCATGTTCCTTATGCTAGCACTGTAGGAAGTTTGATGTATGTTATGGTCTGTACAAGACCATATCTGGCACATGTTGTTAGTGTTGTAGCAGGTTTATGGCTAATCTAGGAAGAGAACATTGGACAGTTGTGAAGAGAATTTTTCTATGGAGGCGAGAACCCGGACCTGGTCACAAGTTACTCTGAGTTTGATTATGCAGGAGATGTGGACAACATAAGGTCTATGACTGGTTATGTGTTTGGTTTGGGTGGTTCTGTAGTTACCTAGAAGGCGACTCTGCAGTCGACGGTACCTTTGTCTACTACAGAAACAAAGTATATGGCATTAACAGAAGCTGCTAAGGAAGTAATTTGGTTGAAAGGATTGGTCAGTGATCTTGGCCTACAACAAGATCAGGCTACTGCTCACTACGATAGCTTAAGTGCTATCTGCTTAGCCAAAGATCAAGTTCATCATGAGAGAACCTATCATATTGATGTGAGATATCATTTTCTGAGAGATGAGAAGAGGATTCAAGTGAAGAAGGTAGGAACGGCAGATAATCCTGCAAATATGTTCACAAAGCCAGCTCCTCACAGCAAGTTCAAGCATTGTCTTGACTTTCTGAACATCTCAAGCTATTAATATGGTCCTGTTAAGAGCATCTGGCTCGAAAGAGCATCTGGCCCTGATGAGAGCATCTGGCTCTGCGGAGCATCTGGTCCGACGGGACATTTAACATTTGGTTCGACGGAAAATCTGAGACAAAGAGAGAATCTGGTACATCAGGCATGAAGAAGTGCATTCTGGTACAATCAGTTTGGAGGGTTCAAGTCAAGGTGAAGATTTGTGAAATAGGGACTTGAACCAAGGGATCGATCACTTGGGGTGTCGGGATCGATCGATCCGATGCGGTAAATAGGTGATCGATCGTTCGGCTGTGGCGATCAATTGATCACACACTAATCCGAATTTATTTGGAAATTTCCTGTCAATTCCCTATAAATACTTGAGGGTGCAAACCTTAATCCTTAGTACGAAAATTGAACTCTGATATTTGCCTTTTTAATAAAAAGTACTCTCTTTACCCGTGGGCGTAGCCATTTGGGTGAACCACGTTAAATCTCTGTGTTTTCTCTATTGTGTTTATTAGATCTGCAATCTATTTCTCTGTTTCTTCTCACATCCGTTATAACAGAAACAAATCATCTAAGTGGGCTGATTCAAACAGTTGAGGCAAAGGAAGCAGCCACTACGACGTGAAGGTAGTCGACAAAGTTAGAAGTAATGTTAGGGTATGTTAGTACTATTTTGTTAAGTTGGTGATTGATGATGTTTTTTGAATATTTATTTAATATTTTTGTAACTGCAAATGGTATAATATTTTGTAATGGAATGTAACTACAGATGGTAACAAAATTAAAGCTACATCGTATTGTGATTAACAAATACAGCTGAAAGAGATTTCCATGCTGAAAAGTAAATTAAATTATATAATTAGGCGGATTCAGAAAATTAAGGCGAAGAAGGCAGCCAACTACAATGCAAACGTAGACTTCATAGTTAAATAATGTTATGGTACGTTGGTAATACTTTTTTATGATGTGAATTGATGATGATAGTTTTGTATATTTTGCTATGTTCGTAACTACCGGTAATAGAATGTTCCAATTCGAATGCAAGATATTATCATCCTGGAGAATGAAGTGAATCATCTATGTGGGTGGGTTCAGACAAATAAGCCAAAGAAGCAATCAATTACCACTACAAGAAAAAAGGTCTTTAGCATTAGTAATAATGTGTCACAAAAGTTAATGACACTAAATAGAAACACTTATTTACAATTGATATTAAATATGTGACTTTACATCAATTAGAATAAATATTGTTAATGTTAATATCATTAGCATCACTGCAAATAAAATGATTTAAATTAATTACGTTTTGCATCAGTTAAATAAAATCAACATAATTTATTTTTGATTTGCATCAATTAATAAAAATTGATGCAAAATGTTAACTTACATTAGTCAAATAATTGATGCATATCTTAATTTGTTTATAAACTAATATTTAATAAATTAATAAACTAATATTAATTAGTTAACTTACATTAGTCAATTAATATTTGCATCAATTATTTATAGACTAATTAGTCTATAAGTCGTTGTTAAAGAAAAAGAGTCTAAAAGATTTTTTTTTACAGCTCATTATTTTCATATAATAAAAATTGCTTCTCACATCATCTCTTTGACGAGACGAGAGAGTTCGACCAAAAGAAAAAAGACAAGACGAGACGAGAGATCACCATCCCATCGTGAGTCTCGTGACGCAAACACCGATCGGATTTTTCAGGTTGACAATATTGCTAAATTTTTCATTTTAAGCTTTCTCGTCTTTTGTTTCAATTTTTTATATAGATTTTTATATTGTGAATCAATTCTTTTCCTCTGTTTGGATGAACAGATTTATTGTTTTTTTGCGTAGGTACTTATGGATAAATCATGGATAAACGAATCTCGTCTATTTGATGATTACAAATTAGGAGTGAAGAAGTTTTTAGAATTTACGTTTGGTAGATCAGATGCAACAATGATGAATTGTCCGTGTAACCGCTGTTCTTTAGCTAAATTAAAGTTCAGAGAAGACATTGAAAGAGATTTGATGTGTTATGGCTTTCTCAATCCTTACACAAGTTGGGTATTACATGGAGAAGATATACATATCACAGAAAATATCTTAGAAACACCATCTCAGGTAGACACTGCTCGGATGGAATCTGCGCCAACCTCAAATCTTTTAGATGATCTTTTCCCAGATGTCAACTTCAATACAGATGATGGATCAGGTTCGTCTGAGCAACCAATGAACATAGATGGACAGAGTCCACTTTCTCCTCCCTTAATTAACTCCATCGATGCTAAAGTCCACTTCTTACGTGGTTGTTGAGTTAATTGATTGTTTTAGATCTTCCTAATAGAATATTCACCCTCAAAATAATTGAAGGTTTTCTGATTTTTTTTAATAAAGTAAATTAAGTATTATGTCCCAAAACAAGAATGATCTTAATTAAGATAAAAAAATTTAACTACTCCTGCCAGCAAAATTATATTCCTCTTCTCAGCGGGAATATACATATTTATAGACTTAATTAATTGACATTATTTTTCTACGCAAAACTACTTTCTCTTAGGGTTTTTAAGAAACTCGAGAAAAAACAAAGAGTCTAAACAGGTAACTACTTTCTTTTTGTTTTTGATTGTTGTTTCCTTTAGTAGATGATTATGGTAATTTAATAACATTCTTCTAAGTATTTCTCAAAATATTTGATCATTTTTTCTGTAATTTCAATTAGTTATGGAATCTGATACTCAAGCACCGGATGATTTGCCGGCTTTGGAGGCAGCTTATAATTCTCTTCCAACACTTGCTCTAGAATGCAAAAGTTTCAAGTGGAAAGTTTTTTTGATAGGTAATATAAAGAGTAGTATTTTTTTATTAAATGTTAATTTTTTTCTAAAAAATATCTCACTTTAAGTTGATTCTGAAATAGATGATGATGATAACGAAGAAGAGACGATGTTGACAACTAGGGATGTTTGGAAGTTACAAAACCGTAAAGTTAAAGTTCACTTTGATGAAGATAGTGGTCAACCGGATGATGATTCAAGAGGTTTACTTGGGTCATGGTTAGGTCAACTAAGCACTGATGTGAATCTATTGCCCATTAATTACAGTGACCGGAGAAATTATCCTTCTTATAAGAAAGATAGAGCATGGGAAGTAATACGGGTAAAAAGTTATTTTAAATAAGTTATTTTAATCTCTTTGTGTGGGTTTTGTCTGCTGATAAACACGAGCACTACTTCTCCTCTGTTGACTTTCATATTTCACTTAAGCACAAAATTCATGGTACATATGGCCGACTATTTTATCAAATAGTATCAAAGTCAAGTTTATTATTTTATAGATAATGGTCGTATGTTACAGGCCTATTAGGAATATATGTCCTTGTGGCCCCCGTAAACTTTGAAGATCTTAGGTTCTGATTTCGCATGCATACCAATCATTGTTTGTAAAGATAGAGAAAAATTCCATAACTCATTATAGTATAGGAGCGATAGTACAAAATCCTATCAATTTATTTTGAATTATGTGTTTGAAATCTAACTAACCATTAATCTTCTTTTTATTTTGTTTAGGGAAAGTTCTGCTTTGATGAACCTGATGCAAGAGAAGATTTTGTGGTTAGCGTGTTAGGAAGCAGATGCAAAGATCTCAAATTACGTCTTTGGAAAGAGTACAAACGAAATACTAGAGTTGAGACAATGGAAAATTGTCCCGCTAGTGTGTTGGATGATCAATGGCGTGACTTGGTTTGCATGAGGTTTACTGATAAGTGGAAGGTATAATTTACATGGGATATTATACTTACATATTAAATTTCACTAACTTTTGAACTAACAGAAAATGCAAGAACAAAACACCAAAACTCGAAAGAGTCATATAATGCCTCATTCATGTGGGAGAAAGAACTTTGCAAGAAAAAGACGTGACATTGTGAGTAACTTAATGTTGTATATTACAAGTTTTTACTAACTAATGATACTATTCATTAAAGTTTCACATGCTTTGTACTACTTTTTTCCAGAAAAAAGTGACTGGAAATGTACCATCCCGAGCAGAGTTATTTATCGCAACACGTAAGAAATCTGATGAAACTTTCGTATGTGAAGAGGCTAAAAAGCTTGCGGTTAGTTTTTTTAACTTGCCAAATAATCATTCTATTTGCATAATGTGTCGTTTAAAATGCCATGACGTGAAATCCAAATGTCTTGTTCTAATAGAAAAAACTGTTAACTATTAAAAATTTTGTTTACTTGTAATCTTTGCATACAACGAAATCGTTCTAATAGAAAAAGCTGTTAACTATTAAAAAATTTGTTTTATTATCAGGACGAGCTTACACTTTTGTTGAATCAAAATCCATCAAACGGACCCTCAACCAATGTAACAGCTAGTTTGAATGATGAAATTTCTTGAGTGTTTGGTCCTGAGCGTCTAGGGAGAGTACGTTGCGTCGGTCGTGGTCCTACACCTTCCAAGTTATTAAAGCGATCTAATGTTGCAAGATCTGAGAATGAGAATGCTGAAGTTGTTCAAATGAAGGAGAAAATGGCAACATTACAAAATGAAGTTAAAAGTCTTTCCAGAATTATTCAACAGTTGATTACTCGTAGATCTAACGATCAGGTAATATTTTGGTAATATTTTTTGTCTTAGATTATATGTCACTATTACATTGGTGTATGCCTTAATATTTAAAACTAACTTTGCAGACAGTAACGTGGACAACATATGCAGACATACTAAACGCATCAACTTCTCAGGTATGTATTATGTAACTTTAAATTTTTCAAAGAAATCATGTTTTGAGATATAGATCTTTTTTATTGTTTTTTTTCCAGGAAACACGAGATGAAATGAATGACAATCAGAATGGTTATACTCATGACATATAGCTAGTTTAATTTACCGTTGTATTTTAAGTTTGATTTGGTTATTTGCTTTGTTTTATACATTTGAAGCATGTTTGATGTTGGATTATTTTTTTTTGGAATTCAATTTAATATTATAATTTATATTTCATATATATCAATTAATTTATACATATATGAACATTGCTTTTATGACTTTGCAAAATATTTAGTTTATTTATTCATTTATAATTTAATTAATTATATTTTTAATGTCATTTTATAAATGATGCAAAAAAACTAAAAAAAAATGTTGCAAAAAATATATTACTATTATATTTAAAAAGTGGTATTTAAATTATCATCATTTAATTAAATGATACTACTATTAACATCAACTATTTATAAGTGATGTAAATCTTACCATCACAAAAAATATTGACACTAATATTGCTATCATTTATTACTAACTGATGTAATTGTTGTATCAACAAAAAAATGATAGAAATTATTTGCATCATTTTTCAAAAAAGATACAAATACTAGCGTCCCTTAGATTTGTTGATGCAAACTTTAACATCATTTTTTGCAAATGACACATATTAATATCATTTAAAACAAATGATGGAACTACTTGCATCAATTGCAAATTGGAGTCAAAAGGAATTGGAGTCACCACTTCCAGAATCACTTAGAAAAGTGATGCAAATTCAGTTGTGTCAATCAAAAAATGATGCAAACATGTTTTATAAATGATACAACAACTAGGATTTGTCGTAGTGTACAATGCAAACGTAGACGATAAAGTTAATAGCAATGTTATGGTACGTCCATACAACTTTCTTGGGTTTGGAACTTATGATGTTGTGCTCTACTTTTTCATACTATTTTCGTAATTACAAAAATAGGTGTAACTGTTCAGACCGAATGCTCTAATTTTACGGAGATTTGGAAAATTTCATAGATCGAGAGAAAAAGGAAAAATTGGCAAATCTTTAGATATCATGAAAGGTACCTTTCAGCACTTTGCCATAAATTAGCAAACATTTTTATTTGTTGTTGCTACATACATTTTGGTTTTTAAATAGTAGCTCCAAAATATTGTTTCAATGACGAGTCATCCTTGCTTGGTAACGCAAGCCACAAGAAACATATGCGTGGATTTTATAGAATATCCTATAATAAACCTCATTCTCAAATGTGTAAATCCATTTGTAGCCTCATATGATTCGTTAGGATGCAAAATAGAAGAGGGTAAACTTCGTAAATTAAAGGACATTATAGATTTTTGGAGCATGATTAGTAAGTTTATTATGTCTTAATGTATTTTTAGTTAATTAAAAGTCTTGTTAGCAATTGATGTTGACATTGGTACTTTATTCATCGTTTTAATATGAATGCTTGTAACATATGACATAAGTTATGACACTACAAGAAAAGAATGATACTGTAAGAGATAAAATTTATTGCAAAAGGTCAATATTTGTTGCAATTACTAAAATCGCAATGAAATTCCCACACGTATTGTACTGGCGTATTTTGTGTGTTGCAAAATTAACTTATGTCGCATGAACATTGCAAAATTTGCAATAAATTACTTCTCCTCACATCTACTGATTTAGATTTGCGTGAAAAAAAGACACGTTGAGCATCTTTTGGAGCATCCTCTTGTGCCCGCTGACCATGTACAAGGTTCCACTACGGGTAGGTCGAGCTTTAGAGAGATTATCTCAGGACGTTACAGAGGCACGGGTTCCTGCTCTAACTCGACTGGCTACTCCGAACCGGTGATTGATAAACAGCTCGGGTCGGGCCGTCTAGTATAATTTAATCTTCTGGCCTCCTCTTCGAATTTCCATGACGTTACTATTCATTTGGATGATGATCTTCTTGTTGAGTCTAATGTACGGGTGGTGAGAGTTAAAGTGAGGAATGAGTCATCTTCTGAGCTTACAGTTCCAGAGCACCCGTCATGGTAGAATACGAATACGGATGTTCAATTCCAAGTTGGACCTTCGACTTTTCGTGCTCCAAAGACACGCGGAGCGGCTAAGCTGAAAGCTTCTAAAGCTCCAAAATGCCCAAAGCGCCTAAAGCTCCGAAAAATCCTAGAGCTCCAAACTCGACGAAACGAGCTACTCTACGTAAAATCTCTAAGGCTTATGTGCCTTTAGATGCCATGCACTAAGAAGCATGCGGCGGTTCGGGGACAAGCTTATCCGCGCAAGAAGATTGGACTTTCTCATCCATCTCCTTCGGCTCCACTCTTACCTCGTTCTGAGGGTTGTTATATTTTTCTTTTTGTTTCATCACCTATAAAGTCTTTGTCTTTTGATCACTCTTGTAAGGGTTCGGGGGTTTTTCCAATAATCGTCCACCTCTTTCCAATGATTACAACAAGTTGGAACTGTCAGGGTCTCAGAAACTCCCTAACAGTTCGACGTCTAAGGGATTTGAGATTAAAACTCTTCCTAGACATTATGTTTCTGATGGAGACAAAGAATCAAGATGAATTTGTGTTTCAAGTATTCCAATGGATGGGGTATGATAATAAATTTACAGTACCCCCTTTGGGGCAAAGTGGTTGTTTGGCTTTGTTTTGGTGAGAAGATATAGATCTTTAAATCCTTACTACATCTGCGAACTTTATTGACACTTTGGTTTCGTACTGTGGTGCTTCTTTCCACCTCTCTTCCGTTTATGGTGCTCCCACGCGCTAGAATCGTCAGGAGGTTTGGAATGCTATATCTCGGTTTGGTGGCATTAGAGATTCTGCTTGGCTTCTTACTGGAGACTTTAATGATATTTTGCTTAAGTCTGAGAAGCGGGGTTGTCCCCCTAGATGGGAAGGGTCTTTTTCTGAATTTCGAAGTTTTATTTCTGTGAATGGTTTGTGGGATGTTAACCACTCTGGTAACTTTCTCTCTTTCTGTGGTATGTGCTATGACCATCTAGCACACTCGTCTACATCGGTCTTTGGCTCATAATTCTTGGGTTGAGATGTTTCCATCGGGACGTTGCGAATATTTGAGGTTTGAAGGTTCTGACCATCAATCACTAGTTACCTTTCTTGATAATTCAAGAGTCTCTCACCGTAAGGTGTTTCATTTTGATCGTCGATTACGGGAACGAGATGAGATTTTTGACCTAATCTCCGAGGTTTGGCATCATGAGGGTTAGACTTCAGTGTCGACTAAGCTTGGAAAGTGTCGCTCTGAGATTGTACGCTGGGCTAAGGAAGAACGCTTGGATAGTGCCAAGATGATAGCAGACACACGTACTAAGCTAGACACTCTTCTTTATCGTTATTCTGCTGAGCCGCTTGAGATTCAGCAACTTACCTCCACTCTTAAGAGAGCTTATCGAGAAGGGGAGAAATTTTGGAGGGAACGGAGTCGGATTCTTTAGTTACAACATGGTGACCACAATTCGGGTTTCTTCCATGCTTCGAATCGTAACTGACGTACTATTAATCGTATCTTGGTCATTGAGGATAACGATGGCTCTGTCCATTATAAAGAATCTGAGATAGCATCGTCGATTGGTTCTGATTTTCAGGAGATCTTCTCCTCTAATGGAGCGGTGGACCTCTCTATTCTAGAGCAGACGTTGATTCCCTTTGGTTTTGGACGTGTCCAATACCATGCTTACGGCTATTCCCTCGCCAGAAGAGGTTAGGCAAGCTGCTTTCTTGATCAATGCGGATAAGGCGCCAGGACATGACGGGTTCTCAGCAGGGTTTTTTCATTCTTATTGGGCGGCGATAGGGTCTGATGTAACTCGAGAGGTTGTTGACTTCTTTGAGACGGGTTCTTTCCAGCGCGATATGAACTCAACTAACAATACTCTTATTCCTAAAATTCTCCATCCTCGGAAGATTTCGGATTGTCGACCCATCGCGCTTTATAGTGTCTTCTACAAAATTATCGCCAAGATCTTAACAGCCCGTATGCATTCTATCCTGCCCGAGTTGATCTCAGAAAATCAATCAGCTTTTGTCCCTGGACGTGCAATTTCGGAAAGTGTTCTCTTACTCACGAAATCTTTTATTGTCACCACTGCACAAAAGACACAAAATGGGGGGCTATGGCTGTTAAGATGGATATGAGTAAGGCATACGATCATATTGAGTGGACTTTTTTACTCCGTGTTTTGGAGAAGTTTGGTTTCCATTTTGTGTGGATTAATTGGTTTATAGAATGTGTTACCACAGTTTTGCATTCCTTTCTTATCAATGGATCGCCCCAAGCCCGGTTTCTTCCTTCCAGGGGACTCCGACAGGGGGATCCTCTCTCCATGTGCCTGTTCATTCTTTGTACAGAGATTCTATCCGGGCTATGCCGCCGGGCCTAGGAGAATGGCAGCTTACCAGTGATATTTACATATTTTGCATATTATAGCCTAGAGTTTAGTAGATTTTCTTTGCATTTTAGAACTTTTTAGATCACTTTGAGTTGTTTTTTGAGTCTTAATTAGGAAATATCATATAAATGTCTAAGGAGATGCATTTGTACATTCTTCTCCTCTTTTCTACCCTATTTCAGGTTGCCTTGATGATAGTGGATGAACCCGGGGACTCGAACGCAAGAACAGACACGTTTCGTACCAAGTAAGAGAAGCTGGCGGTCCAGGGCAGTCGGGCTGGCGGTCCACAACCTTCAGAACGACCGCCAGCCAGCCCTCTAAAATCCCTCGCGGTCCAAGCCAGCTTGGCTGGCGGTCTACAATGCATAAGTCAGACCGCCAGCCCTCTGCAGCTCCCTCCTGGTGGTCCAAACTGCCCTGAATGGTGGTCCACAATGTACTCCCAGACCGTCAGCCTTACCTGCAAAGTAAATTGATCCATGGTTCGGCCCGGTTTGTCCCGGGTTGACCGACCCATTTCATAATTTGTATAAATACTAATCATTTTCACTCTAAGAACCCTAAGATTTTCTCTTCTCTTTAGTTTTGTTGATCCAACATTGATCTTTGTTGAATCCTTGCTTTTTAATTGAAAGTTTTAATCTTTTCCATTTTATCTTCTTTTCTCATCATGATTATGGCTTTAGATCATGTTTATACTTGTTTTAGAGTTATGATTAGTGAGTAGTTTCATTTGTGGTTTATGGGTTAGGTAGATTAGAGTAGATCTAAGTATTGATATAGATTGCAAAGGGTTGGATCCTATTATATTCACATGATTAATGAGCATTTAATGCTACATTTGATTTGATCATTCGATTTCTAGAACTTAAGGCTTTCGCACCCGAAAGGTGTTTGATGAAATGCCTAAGAGAATCTTAGGATTGCTAAACATACTTGGCCTATGGGAATAGATGATCAAACTGTTTAGTTAGTGTTTTGGCTTGTATTTAATGATTGATGGATTTTAGATCACTATCGGGAGATTGAATTGATTTAGAATTTTTCAAATGAATTTTTTTTTCTTTGTTTTGAAGGAGAATGGAAGATCTTCATTACATTGGGAACCAAGGGGACAATGTTGGTGACAACAACCAAGCTCAAGGAGTTGGGGTTCAAAACCAAGAGCGTCTTAGAGTACAAAGGATAGATGCTTACCGTGAACCCAACACAAAAAGAGTTAGGACCGACATTTGACCTCCCGTGGTATTACCCAATAACTTTGAGATAAAACATGGCCTCATCAACATGGTCCAAAACCACAAGTTCAATGGTTTATCGGAAGACAATCCCCTAGACCATCTCGATGAGTTTGAGAGGCTTAGTAGGACTACAGAGATGAATGGGGTTAGTGAGGAAACCATCAAGATGATATTTTTCCCCTTCTCGCTAGGTGATGTAGCCGCTCAATGGGAAAAGAATGTCTCCTCGGAGCTAGTCTCTACATGGGCTCAAGTGGAGAAGGAATTTATGACTAAGTTCTTCCCGAAGCAAAAAACGACCAAAATCCGAAACAACATCACGAATTTCAAACAACGATATAATGAATCATTTTACGAAGCCTGGGAAAGATTGAAATCTTATGTTAGGACTTGTCCTCATCACGAAGTCACTAAGGATGCTTTAGTGGGGATTTTTCCGTCGCGGTTGCTTGGAAAAATATCGGAATTCCCTTGGCACGACAAGCAAGGGAAGCTTCACCAATTTAGATATTAAAGAAGGGGAACAACTAATCGAGGACATGACTCAAATCGACCAAAGCTATGGGAAAGATCGAGATGGATACTCCCAGGATGACTCTAGATTCAAGGAACTTAATGCCAAAATTGATGGGCTCACAAGGTTGAACCAAAGACCCGTTAGTGTTGTGGATCAGGTAGGGGGTGGTAAGGGATATGGAATTGAAGATGACTAAGAGGATCAAGAGGAGATGTGTTATATACAAGGAGGGTACTACACCAGATCCTACAACCCATCTTTAAAGTATTGGAACAATAACCTCTCCCACCGTAATTAAGAAGTATCAAATCTTTCGCTCAAAAGGAAAGGCAACAAAGTCAACCTCAAGGGAACTTCCCTCCAAAGGGATATTTCACACCATTTCTGATGCAACCCAAGATCTCTGAAACAGGAAAACAAAACCTTTCGGAACTGAATTTAGAAACAGGATCTGCGAAAGACCTAGGTCGAATTCGATGATTTGGGAAGAGAGAGGGATAGATGTTTCAGATCTAGAGAATTAACTCTATATTTGATGCAGAAACGAGTTTAGCTTCCAGAGAATTAACTCTATCAGCAATCAGAGTTGTTCAAAGAAGAACAGAGATTCACTTTTGGTTGCAAAAGAGAGAAAAAACTTAAGAAAACTTTATTGATAAAAACTTGGATGATTCCTAAACAATGAATCTAGAAAGATTTAAATAGGAAAAGAAAACCCTAAAACTAACCTAGGTTTGTTGAAAATTCTCTCCCAAAATTAAAAGGAATTTTCGGCCAAACTTAACATAATTGGGCTTAATTTCAGACCCAAATTAAAATAAAATCCTAAGTCTAAAAACCTAAATAAAAGCCTTTATAAACTTCGGCTAAACCAAGCTAAATTCGACATAATTAAAAAACTTGGTTAACTCCTGGTTTGCTCCTTGATCTTCAATCTGATGTGGTTCATAATAAACCAATAAGGAAATTTTGTCTTGAAGCTTCTTTGTCTT
>OVAN01011393.1:1103-14750 GCA_900406275.1 Anastatica hierochuntica
CGACTTTCCAGCGATGCATGATGTCTATCTTCACTGATCTGATCGAAGATATCATGAAAGTCTTCATGGATGACTTTTCTGTTTTTGGTTCTTCGTTTTCCAACTGTTTGTCTAATCTTTGCAGGGTTTTAGAACGATGTGAAGAGAAACACTTAGTCTTGAATTGGGAGAAATGTCATTTTATGGTGTAGGATGGGATTGTGCTTGGCCATCTAATCTCTGAGAGGGGAATCAAAGTTGACAAGGCCAAGGTGGAGGTGATAACGAGCTTGCAGCCTCCTACTTCTATCAAAGATGTTCGCAGCTTTCTCGGACATGCATGATTCTACAGACGGTTCATCAAGGATTTTTCCAAGATAGCCAGACCCATGACTCGATTTCTCTGTAAGGATGTCATATTTGATTTTGATACTGACTGTTTGTTAGGTTTTCAGACAATCAAGGAAGCACTAGTGAGCGCTCCAATTGTGCAGCCATCGAATTAGGATTTTCCTTTCAAGGTGATGTGTGACGCCAGTGACTACGTAGTAGGAGCAGTGTTAGGTCAGAGGAAGGACAAGAAGTTCCATGTGATTTACTATGCCAGCAGAACACTTGATGACATTCAGATCAAGTATGCGACTATGGAGAAAGAGCTTCTAGGTGTGATTTATGCATTTGATGAGAAGTTTAGACAGTACCTAGTGGGATCTAAAGTCATTGTTCACATTGATCATGCAGCTTTGAGGTACCTTTTGTCTAAGAAAGATGCTAAACCGAGACTGTTGAGATGGCTTTTTCTTTTGCATGAATTTGATTTGGAGATTCGTGATAAGCGTGGTATCGAGAATGGTGTTGTTGATCACCTATCTTGAATGTGAGTGGGAGCTGATACACCACTCGATGATAGTCTCCCTGAGGAGAATGTCTATATGGTTGCCTTGCTGGAGGATGAATACATAGACAAAGTTTATTATTTTTTCATTAGACAGATTCACGATGAGATTCCTTGGTTTGCAAATTTTGCGAATTTTCTGAGTGCAGATGTGGAGCCACCAAATTTCGTAGGCTATGCAAAGAAGAAGTTCCTCAGAGATGTCCAACATTACTTATGGGATGATCCTTTTCAATACAAGAGATGTGCTGATGGACTTTTTGTAGATGTATTCCAGAGCCTGAGGTTCAAGGTATTCTGTATCACTGATGTGGTTCTGATTATGCTGGACACTTTGCTACTTTCAAGACTGTTTCAAAAGTATTGCAGACAGGTTTTTGGTGGCCAACTCTCTTTAAGGACGCCCATGATTACGTCTCTAAGTGTGATGCTTGTCAGAGGAAAGGCAACATCAGTAAGAGGAATGAGCTGCCTCAGAACTTCATCTTGGAAGTAGAGGTTTTTGACGTAAGGGGTATTGATTTCATGGGTTCTTTCCCAGCTTCTTATGGAAATCAATACATTTTGGTTGTAGTAGACTATGTTTCTAAGTGGGTTGAGGTGCTGGCCAGCCCCTCTAATGATGCCAAAGTGGTCCTAAAGATGTTCAAGTCTGTGATTTTTCCTCGCTTTGGTGTGCCTAGAGTGGTAATAAGTGATGGAGGATCCCATTTTATCAGCAAGTTGTTTGAGAATTTTCTGAAGAAGCATGGAGTTAGAAACAAGGTAGCCACACCTTATCATCCTCAAACAAGTGGACAAGTTGAGATTTTCAATAGNACAGGGAAATCAAGGGAATCCTGAAAAAGACTGTAGGCAAGACTCGAAAAGATTGGTCTGCGAAGCTAGATGATGCGCTATTGGCGTATATTACTGCCTACAAGACACCACTAGGCACTACACCGTTTCATTTGGTGAATGGGAAGGCTTGTCATCTGTCTGTTGAGCTCGAGTACCAGGGACTTTGGGCTACGAAGTTGCTGAACTTCGACATCAAGTCTGCAGCTGAGAAGCGAATGATTCAACTCAATGAACTTGATGAGATTCGATTGAATGCTTATGAGAACAAAAGGATCTACAAGGAACAGACAAAAGCATTCCATGATAGGAGAATCATCGCTCGCCATTTCGCTCTAGGCGAGCAGGTACTCTTGTTTAACTCACTTTTGCGATTGTTTCCAGGTAAACTCGAATCGCGGTGATCAGGACCATTCTTGATTGCGGAGGTTACACCATATGGAGCTATTGTACTTGATGAAAATGGGAGGAAATTCACTGTGAATGGCCAGAGACTCAAGCCATACATTGCAGACGAGCCATCCCACGAGAAAATGCGAATTCTTTTGAAGGATCCACCTGCCGTCTGATCGCACTACAGTCAGGCTCGTGACTTTAAACAAGCGCTGAGTGGGAGGCAACCCACTAGGTACTTTTCTTTTTCTTTTTAGTTAGTTCTGTAGTATTTTAGTCTTTTGAGTTTTGGATTTTGGTGCTTTTTACGTTTTTCATGTTTTTAGCCTTTGAATTGTAGAAAAAAGATCACAGACAGACGGATAGGGATCGACCGATCCCTGTCCTAGATTGATCGATCCCTGTCTATTTACGCGGCTGTTTTTACACGGTTTCAGGTAAGTTTGCTATTCCCGTTTCTTTTCATTTTCTTTTCATTTTTATTTGATACTTACCCCTTCCTTGGATTTGTTTTACACCGAGACGGTGTGAGATAAGTCTGGGGGAGGTTACTTATGTGTTTTTTCTTTTTCTTTTGGTGTTGTTTGACTCATTTTTATATCTTTTATCGAGTCAGTTATGGATTTGTTTATGCTTCATGATGATTTTAGACTATTATCTCTGCATATTGCACTTTATTTTATATGTTCATTGACCATTTATTTGGATGTTTAGATCAGGCAAACCAGAATAACTCATGACCAAACTCCCCACCAGAAATCTCTTTTGAATTTTTTTTTACTCTATTTTATTTGGCTTACTAATGAATTTTAAATGCTTTGATCCAGGAACTTTAAAATCAGGAATCAAACCCCATCATTCAGGATTACATCCCCATTTTTCTACCATCCTTTTCNTAATCCTGAGTGACCAGACTCATCTTTAGTCTGGCACCACACCCTTAACTTATCACCATGATTCTCCATGCATTTCTTTTCATTTTATGTGCACAAATGTGTAAAAACAATGGAGAGAATAGGGTAGACATGATCCTTCTAATTGCTTAGGTAGGATTGAACATTTTAGGTGGTTTAGACACGGTCTTGAGTGTCTGATTTCTCAGTGTTGGGTGTTTAGGTGGTTTAGATGGATATGTTGCATTTTTTCGTGTTGTATGGGTGTTATAGTGTTTAAAAACGTCATCAATATGCTAATTTCTTCCAGATTTTTGTTCTGAAAAAAAAGAAAAATTAACTTAAAATTTTGTATATCTAGTTTAGAAATTTGCATTAGCATATTGTTATGTTGATTATTTTCACCCTGAAGAATGCACATATCTAGTTTATTTTCATATTGGTGGTTTGTACTTAGGTAGTTAGGGGACATGATATCAATATACTCTTTCTCTCCTGCGATTTTGCATATTGTCTTGCATTTCTGACGCAGTTTTGATACCCCAAACACTTAAGCCTCACCACTAAAAAGCCTTGAATACCTAGCCCGATTCTCTGATTTATGAGTTCTTTGGTGAAAAGTTCCACGCCCTGTTTAATTGAATGTAAAGAGTTATTAACATGGAAGCTGAGTTTGCAGGTCCAGATTTTAGAGTATGGATGGGNGTATGGATGGGCTTGGGAGGTTATGCAGCGATTAGTGGGGAGAATGTTCTAACTGTTCTGAGTCTTTATGGTTAGCGAAAGTAGCATAGAGTAAGGTTTTCTGAAAGCATGCAGTCCATTCGATTTTTAAGTTTCTTTTCCCGCAGGCTTAGTCTTCGTTTCCTTTACTTGAGGACAAGCAAAGATTCAAGTCTGGGGGATTTGATGTGTCAATATTTTAGTAGGTTTTTAGCACGACTTTAATTCGAGATCTATGGTTTTTAGTATGTATTCGGATTATTTTGGCGTGGTTTTGTGTTCTTTGCTGTTTTTTACAGAATTCGAGCTTGAATGTGCGGAAAGGAAGCATTTTGGATGGATTTCAAGCCTCAAAGGAAGTGTTCGTGCAAAGCTGGAAAATACCCAGATTTTTGGACACAGATCGACCGATCCAGGGAGATGGATCGATCGATCCCTGTCCTGAATTACAGACCGATTTTACGAATAACCAAATCGAACTTATTTCGAACCGGATTTCACCTAAAAGACCTAGACTCGAGTTTTTCTTTTCATTATGCAATTTTTCTGACTTTTAGAGAACTTTGAGAGAGTTTGTAACCTAGGGAGAAGAAGCTCTTTGTTTTTAGATAGATAAGTCTTTGGAATCCTCTTTTTACTCTTGTTTTTGATTAATACAATGATGACTCTCTCTGATTTGATTTGTGTTGATTCTCTGAACATGANTAGGGTTCTCACAGAGGGGATTCATGATTTGTTGATATAGAATTGCATGTTTAGGGACATTATCTAACAGATCTTCATCTATGGTTAATCAGAATGCATGAAACTGAATTGATCACTTAGTTTCTGATCATAGGTTGTTTAACTGCTGGAAGGTGAATGTTTAAATGCCTGAAAGAATTATAGATGAGCAATTCTTCTTAAGCCAATGGAAGTTGATGTTTAAGTGAATTGTGAACCTACTAAATCTGTTAGTAATGCATGACTAGAAATTGAGGGTCAACGGAAGTTAGTCTCGAGGTTTCTAGTGCATAGGGCGCTGATGCTACAGAAATAGATCAGTTCTAGATTAGAATTTGAGTTCAAGACGATTCTTAACCTCTTCCCTAATCTGTAGTTTAAGTCAACAATGAAATGTTTCCCTGAGAATACACGATGCCCAACACGTTTCTGAATTGTTTACAACCTCCTTTGCTTGCTCCGTTTATTTGCTCTCTTTAATTTCAATTTTTGGATCATTCTACAAGACATCTTTTTAGCCTTAGCCCGCTATTTGATTATGATTCTTCGTGCTACTCTTTGGTCTCTGTGGATTCGATCTCGAACCACTACAACTTACATCTGTGTGCTTGCAATGTTATCTCGGGCGAAAACCTGAGCTATCAATTCTCGGCAAAGCTCAGGGTAAACATGCTCCTCATGCTCCAACAAGCCTGGGAGTCCCATCCTCTGGAATAAATAAAAGAAATCCTCGCGAATCCTCAATGTCTCCAGGAGGTCGATGTTAATAACACGGGTAA
The DNA here is from genome assembly GCA_900406275.1 of Anastatica hierochuntica. Classification (NCBI taxonomy): domain Eukaryota; kingdom Viridiplantae; phylum Streptophyta; class Magnoliopsida; order Brassicales; family Brassicaceae; genus Anastatica; species Anastatica hierochuntica. Next base: position 6,326 of record OVAN01011393.1, read on the forward strand.
TGGAGAATCTGATATGCCCCAAAATCCTGTAAGAATTGAGAGTCGTGCTCATCCCATTCTTTAGTGATATGACGGTTGGCAGGATTTGTGAGATAAATCTTCCTAAACTGCCGATGCAGATCAGAGCTAGACCTCGCTCTTGTCTTGGGGACAGCTTCGACTTTACGTCTACCCATATCCTCTGAAAACGAACACTTGGGAACCAAATTAGTACCAAAGTTAAAACACTACAAAAAAACTTATCCTCTCTGTTGCAAAGAGCAATATTCCTTTAAAAATCAAACTCATAGACATCAAGATCATGCATCAAAACAGTTTACAAAAGCAAGAACATCATCAACTTATCCAATTTTCATTTTGTATTCATAGTCTAAGTGTAACTCATAAAAATCATCGCATCCAAACATTAAACTAGTAGAAATCAGTCTTATAGATGCCTCAAAAAATTAATATCATCAAAAACCAAGGCAAATCATCAAGAAGAGGCATCCTCGCAAACTTCTGGCGTCCGAAACGCGAAATCATAAAATCACCATATCCATCCCTCTAATCACTAAATTCAAGTGCAATCCTACTTCTAAAAGTAATAGAACACGTATATAGCATCATTTATGGACCAAATATCGATTAAAAATCAAGGAAAAAAAAGTTCCCAAAATCACTCTAAAAAGTGATGAAAATAGAAATGAGGATTGTGAACACATACCTTCGATTCAGCAAAAACTGATAGGATATAATGAAATAGGGCGAAAAACTAATGAATTTAGGATAAAAAATCACTCCGATCTGTTAGAATTAACAAAAAACGAGATTTGGGGGGGGGGGTGATTTTTCGTTTTAGAGAGAAAAACGAAGAATGAAGAAAAACCTGTGTGTTCGTGAATATATCATCGTTTCATGACAGGGATCGATCGATCCCTGTGCAAGGATCGATCGATCATTGTCCTTCTGGTCAGGCGTGTTTCATGGCATGGATCGATCGATCCCTGTCATTCTGTCCAGACGCACCTGTTTATGCATTCTAAAGCCAAAAACACACAAAAATCGAAAACACCAAAAACAAAAAACACCAAAAACAAAAAAACACCAAAAACGAAAAAACACTAAAAATATAGCTAAATGAAAACAAAAACTACCTAGTGTGTTGCGTTCCACTCAACGCTAGTTTAAAGTCACGAGCCTGTATGTAATGCGATCTTATGGCAGGTGGACCCGTTAAAGAAATTCACATTCCTTCTTTGGGTGGTGCATCTGAAAAGTATGACTTCAATCTTTTGCCATTCATCGTGAATCTCCGTCCGTTATCTTCAAGAATGACAGCTCCATATGGTCAAACCTCAGCGATCATGAATGGTCCCGACCAACGCAATTTGAGCTTTCAGGGAAACATTGATCTCCTACAGCGAAATGGCGTGGAATGATTTTTTTTTTTTTATCATGGAATGCCTTTGTCCGTTCTTTGTAGATTCTTTTGTTCTCATAAGCATTCAGGCATATCTCAAGTTCATTGATCTGAATCATCCACTTCTCAGCTCCAAGCTTGATGTCAAAATTCATCAACTTCGAAGTCCAGAATCCATTGTACTCTAACTCAACAGGCAAGTGACAAAACTTCCCATAGACCAAATGATAAGGAGTTGTGCCTAAGTAAGTCTTAAATGTTGTACGATATGCCCATTGTGCTTCATCTAGCTTCACAGTCCAATCTTTCCGCGTCTTGCCAACTTTCTTCTCTAAGATTCCCTTAATTTCCATGTTGGAAATCTCCACTTGATTACTGGTTTGAGGATGATAAGGTGTAGCTGCCTTATGTTGAGCTCCGTGCTTCTTCAACATACTCTCAAACAGCTTGTTGATGAAATGGGATCCCCCATCACTGATGACAACTCTGGGAACTTCAAATCGCGGGAAGATCATCGATTTAAACATTATTAAGACGACCTTAGTATCATTTGTAGGGCTGGCCAACGCTTCAACCCATTTGGACACATAGTCCAAAGAAACCAAGATGTATTGATTTCTATAGGATGGTGGGAATGGTCCCATGAAATCAATACCCTAAACATCGAATACCTCAACTTCCAGAATAAAGTTCTGAGGCATCTCGTTCCTTTTGCTGATATTGCCTTTTCTCTGACAGGCATCACACTTGGAAACGAAATCATGGGCGTCTCTGAACATAGTAGGCCACCAGAAACCTGATTATAGTACCTTCAAAACTGTCTTGAAGGTAGCGAAGTGTCCAGCAAATTCAGAACCATTGCAATGATATAGAATACCCCGCACTTCTGACTCTAGAATGCACCTGCGAAAAAGTCCATCATAACATTTCTTGTAGACCAAGGAATCTCATCATGTTTGACGTCTCTGAGGAACTTTTTCTTCGCATAGCCTGCGAAATTTGGTGGCTCTACTTCAAAACTCAGATAATTCGCAAAGTCTGTGAACCAAGGAATCTCATCATGGATCTTTCTAATGGCAAAAACATCCGCTTCATTCAGATACTCATCCTCCAGCAAGGTTCCCATGTAGACATTCTCCTCTGGAAGATTATCATCAAGTGGAGTCTAAGCTTTCACTCGAAGAAGATAAAGGTGATCAACAACACCATTCTCAATGCCTCGTTTGTCCTAAATTTTCAGATGAAATTCCTGTAACAGCAATATCCATCTCAACAGTCTCGGTCTAACATTTTTTTAGACATGAAATACCTCAAAGCCGCATGATCGGTGTGAGCAATGACTTTGGATCCCACCAAATATTGTTTGAACTTCTCAAATGAATAAACCATAGCCAATAGCTCCTTTTCATTAGTTAATACTTGATATGAGTATCATCAAGTGTTCTGCTGGCATAGTAAATTGCATAGAGCTTCTTATCTTTTTTCTGACCCAACACTGCTCCTACTGCGTAGTGATTGGCGTCACACATAACCTCAAAAGGTAAATCCCAATTCGTTGGCTGCACAATTGGATAGTGGCATGAACAAGACCGATAGCCACATGCATAAGGCAACTTTCTGCCTAATACATGCCACTATCGACCAGGTGATCGATAGCCACGTGCATGGGATCGGTAGTTACATGCACAGACGTGAAAATCGCCCTCTTTCACATATAAATACCCCCTAAGCCTAATTTTGTGAATCCAACACTTCTCATACTATTTTCTTTCACAAAGTTACAGTTTTTGGTGACTTTTCTCTTGATCTTTAATATCAAGAGTCTCTCTATTTTTTTTTTATCTTGGATCAAAAACCCAACTTTATCTATGATTATGCTTTCTATTTCTTCATCTCTTCTCTTTCTCTTTAGCATGTGTGAGTAGTCTCTTTAATGGATCTATGGATGTTGAGATCTCTTAGCTAAGGTTGTAAGATTGGTGTTAGGGATAGCTAATCTTAGGTTTCTAAAGGATTTGTTGAGCTTAATGCTAGATTTTAGAGTAGCTAACTAAGATCTAGACTTGTATGCATTTCACGCCCGAGAGGTGTTCGATGAAATATTTAGGAGAACCAAATGCTTTCTATTTCAACCTAGCCAATGAAAGTTGTTTGCTAGGTTGATTAGTAATTATATGGGCTTGCTCTTAATGATTCCGAATTGATTTATCATTCACAACAAGCGAGAGCTGAGTGAATGCGATTGATAAGGAAATGACCCATTGCCAAGAGAGTAGATTAGGCTAGTAATGTCTTTGGTCGTGGTTTTGTGCTTTATAGCTTGAGCTAACACCTTTTTTACCGTCTTGATAAGTGAATCTATTACAACTACCCATGGTCCATCATCTTAGTTTACTATTTATTTCAAGTTTGCACTTTTATGTTTATACTTGCCTTCTTTATTTAAGTTTATTGCTTTCATTTGAGTTTTTTATTTCCTTGTTTTGCTTTAGTTTATAGATTATTAAGAAAACCCAAAAACAAACTCAATCTTCCTTATTTTCTTAGATTAGACTTGAATGTGTAAGTTATGTAAGTTGCTTCTTGTGGTTTGATCCCAAAGTAGTACAATGACATATTTGTGCACTTGCGGATTGTGGGATTGTTAGGAGACGGGCTATTATTAATTTAAAGCTTCGTTGTCTTTTTTGCATAAACAATCACCAACAAGTTTTTGGCGCCGTTGTCGGGGAGCACAATTACTAGACTAAGATTTTCTTTGGGATTTCGTTTGAGTTTGAGACTAAGCTTTATATTTTCAAGTTACTTAACTATTTTCCTTTTCTCTCTTTTGTGCTTTGTTGTAAGGAGAATGAATCACCGATTTCAAGAAGGAGTTAAAGAGATGGGAGACATGAGGAAACTATTGGTGATTTTGATATGCCAATCACGAGCCAAACTTGAATGGGAATAAGACCCTCACCGGGTGATTTTCCCCATCATGAAATCAATTCCAACCTCATCAACATGATCCACAATGCTAAATTCTTAGGATTGGACATGGAGAACCCCATCGAACATCTTGATAACTTTGAGAGACTATGCAATATAGCTAAGTTACAAGGAGTACCCATAGATTATGTGAGGCTATCTATCTTCTCTTTTTCATTAGGGGATAAGGCTTTACAATGGGAGAAAACCATGGTTAGTTCTTCTATAACCACTTGGGATCAATGCAAAAGGAGGTTCCTTGGACAATTCTATTCACAAAGAAGGACTACAAATTTCTGAAATAGCATTGCTAATTTCGAACAAGGGATAGAAGTGACACTTAGTGAAGCTTGGTAAAGATTTAATGGGTATATGAGGAATTGTCCTCACCGTAGATTCACCCAAAGAAGCCTACTAAGGCTCTTCCATAAGGGAGTTCATCAACACTTTTGGGTCGCCATGAACACAGCGAGCAATGAGAATTTTGCAAGCTTAACCGCGATACAAGGAGAAAAATTGGTTGAGTATTTGGCTAAAAGCTATGCCGGAGAAGAAAGCTTTGGCCTTTGACCTAAGATTGAAGACAAGTGCCTTGAGGAATTGAATGCAAAGATGGATGAAATAGTAAAAGCGGTCCTCAAACCAAAGAAGAAAGTTACGATCGACGAAAGTTTCTTCAATCAAAAAGAGGAGATGGGTTTTGCTCAAGAAAGCTATTATGGGAGCTATTCCCAAAGTTCATCACCTAGAATAAGTCTAGGAGAATGATCTCCAACAACACCAACAACGCCTAATACTCCAAAGACATCTACCAACTTGATAGTGGAAGAGATGCATTCCATGTTGAAAGCACTTTAAGTCGAAAGCGAAGAGATTAAGAGGGATATGGATGATAGATTCGATGCCCTAGACCATAAAACTCATTGAAATTTCATGGAATTGTCAGAGAAGTATGATCATATTGCCAACCATGTGAAAGATATGGAACATCAAATAGTGGAGCAAGCTTCTAAATTTGAATTTCGAAAAGGTAATCTACCTGGAAAGTGTGAGCTTAACCAAAAAGAACTATGTCAAGCCGTGACTTTAAGAAGTGGAAGACAACTACCCCCGAGAACTCAAGAGGTTGAGCCTAGAAAGGAAGAAGCCGAGCTAGAAAAGATTGAAAATGAACAAACACCGCTAAATGAGGAAGAACAAGATGAAAATGAAGAGGAAACAAAGAAAAAAGAGGCACCTAAAGAGACACCTAAGGGTCAAAAAAGAGAGCAAACCTCCTCAAAGCCAAAAGAAGAGTAATGAGTATATCCCCATCGACACTAATGTTCCTATAAATGAGTTGAATCTACCCTTTCCAGGTAGGTTTAAGTACTACAAGAAAATACGTCATTTGCGAGGATTTTGCGAGAAAATTGCTTTTAAAAAATTTTTCCTCGCTATTCCCTCGCAAATTTGCGAGTAAACAGTTACCTCGTAATTTCCTCGCAAATAGGCGAGCAATTTGCAAGGAAAAATGGTCACTCGAAAATTTGCGACGAAATTGCGAGGAAACAGTGAGAGAACACTTATTCCTCTTAAATCTCTCACAAATTTGCGAGGAATTTGAGAGAGTAACTAATTTTTAGATACCCACGTTTTGGAAATGAGTAACAAAAATTTGCGAGGTGACTTCTTCCTCGCAAATTCCTAGCAAAATCCTCGCAGATTCGTCACAAGTAAGGCACTCGCATTTTCCTAGCAAATCCATAGCAATTTTTTTTATATATAAAACTCCACCCTCTCCCATTTCAATCACAAAATTCTCAAAAAAAAAAAAAAACAAAACATCATAGAAAAAATTTTTGATTTCGGAGCATGAAATTTTCGCCTAACGAGGATGGGTGTATAGCCAGAGAGATCCATATACCAGTAAAGTAACAAAATAGTACCGTGACGGTTTACGCATATTCATCCATCAAGCGACAAACAACCCCCTTGCGCAAGAGAACGGTAAAATCTTCTACCCTTTTAGAAAATGTCGGAACGAGAAGTATATCGCAATAGATAACGTAAAGAGACATTTATTTAATAGATGTTTCACACCAAATTACTATCTATGGATTTCGCATGGAGAAATTTGTAATGTTGAAGAAGGTAGTAGTTCGAGTCGTAGGAACCTAAATAGAGGAACTAGTCGTCATCAACATGAAACAGAAAATAGGTTTCATGATATGGTTACAAATACATTTCAGGAAAAATCATATGCATTTGATGAAAATACTACATTTGTTGATGTTCCATATTATGAGGAACCAAACATAGATGCTAAATTTTTTTATTATATGTTAGACGCTCCTAATCAACCTATCTACGATGGATGTAGAGAAGGTCAGTTTAAATTATCATTGACATCTAGGATGATGACAATTAAAAGTGATTACAACTTACTTGAGAATTGCATGGATGCATGGGATGATTTAATTTAAGAGTATTTGCATGCAAATAATAATTCGGCTGAGTCTTATTATGCAATTCAGAAATTGGTTTCTAGTCTTGGGTTACCATATGAAATGATTGACGTATGCATCGACAACTAAATGATATTTTGGAAAAATGATGAAAAGTGTTAGGAGTGTCGCTTTGGTGGGAAACCGAGATATCAATCTACAAGTGGACGTACATGCGTTCCATTTCTGCAGATGTTGTACTTGCCAATTACTAATAGGCTGAAGCGTCTATATCTTTCAGAAAAATAGCGGCTGCCATGAGATGGCATGCACAACATACAACTGGAGATGGAGAGATTACACATCCGTATGATGCGAAAGCATGAAAACACTTCCAGAAGGTATACCTTGATTTCGCTAACGAGTGCAAAAAAGTGTATCTTGGTTTGTGTACAGATTGGTTCAGTCAATTCAAAATTTTCGGTAGAAACTACTGATTGTGGCCTGTCATTCTTACGCCATACAATCTCCAAACGGAAATGTGCCTGCAGAGGGAATTACTGTTCATGAGCATTTTAGTGCCCGGTCCTAAGAACCCGAAGAAATCGTTAGACGTTTTTCTCCAACCTCTAATCCATGAGTTGCAGAACTTATGGTATGCAGGTGTTCGTACGTTCGACCAGTCACAACAACAAAACTTTAAGCTGCGCGCAATACTTATGTGGACTAACAACGACTTTCTCGCATACGCAATGCTATCGGGGTGGACAACTCATGAAAGGTTATCATGTCGTTACTGTGCACATCAATATGGCAAATTTCAACTTAAGCATGGACGTTAACCTTCCTGGTTTGATTGTCATCATCGCTTTTTTCCAATGTCCCATCCTTACAGGAGAAACAAGAAATTGTTCACGAAGAACCAAGTTGTTAAGCTTTCAGCCCCATCGTCTATGAGTGGTGATGCTGTCTTGGAGAAAATTGAGTATTATGGTGCTAAAAAAACCGTAAAGCGTGCCAAAAACTGGCACAGTAAAGCAAACATGCCTGATGGATATTTGGGAAGTCACAGTTAGCATAAAAAGAGCATCTTCTGGGAACTCCCATACTGCAAAAATCAATTGGTTCAGAAAAATCTTGATGTGATGCACATTGAGAAAAACTTTTTCGACAATATCATGCATACGCTTCTAAATGTGCAGGGTAAGACGAAAGACAATGTCAAGTCTAGACGTGATTTGGTTGACATTTTTGCCAGGAGCGACTTACATATTACAAGTGATGGGAAATTACCAGTACCTTGTTTTTGATTAAAAGAAGCAGCGAAGAGAGCACTGTTTGATTGGACAGAATCTTCCATAAAATTTCCAGATAGTTATGTATCAAATTTCTCAAGGTGCGTTGAGCAGAGACAAAAATTTTCAGACATGAAAAGCCACGATTGCCATGTATTTATGCAGCGGCTTCTACCTTTTTCCTACGCGAGTTACTTTTGCAACATGTTCACGAAGAAATAGCGGGTAACATATCTTACTTTTACATTCAATTAATGTATATGTTTTAGTAATTGTATATGCATTAATATATATATATATATATATATATATATATATATATATATATATAT
>OVAN01011394.1:0-14749 GCA_900406275.1 Anastatica hierochuntica
TCAGCTCTACGTCTTTTATTTCGCCAGAGGCAAACTTAGCAGCTAGTTGCCAATGGAGGTCCCAACATTCCTCTGTGGAATGGCCTTTCCTGTCGTGATAGGAACAAAACTTGTTCTCATTGTAGGCCTTGGACCAGGGTGCCTTGCTTGTCGCGGCGACAGGTTTCTCCTGCTGTTCTTCCTCTACCGCATAGGAGTGCTCTCCCTGAGTTTGATTGTTTCGGAAATTGCCCTTTTTAGGTGGTCCCTTTCCTTCTGGAACATTGCTTTTCGGAGGATTCTAAGGTTTCTTATGGATTTTATCCAATGCTGTCGTTTCTTCCTCCAGATTAATGTATATAGATGCTTTGTGAAGAGCATCGTCGATAGTCGGGGGAGGGTTCATCGTTAACTCCGACCAAAACTCAGATCTACACCAAAGACCTTTTCTAAGGGCCTCGATAGCGACCTGGTCGTTGGGGTTCGAGAGCTTGGTTCTTATAGCCCTGAACTTTTCTATATAGACGCGTAACGAGTCTCCCACTCCCTGTCTGACTTTCCAGAGGTCAGCTTCAGAAGCTTGTTTCTGGATGTGAGTTGAATACTGCTTCATAAAAGCGTTAGTCAACTGGTCAAAGCTGTCTATTGAGTTTGGCTCGAGGCCTGAAAACCATTCGAGAGCTATTCCTACCAGGTTCTCGGCAAACGTTCTGCAGTAACCTGCTTCACATTCTTCTTTTGTGAAATGAGCTTTCACGATTGCTAATCGGAAGGCTCTTAAATGAGCCTTCGGGTCTGAGGTCCCGTCGTACTCGGGGATCCTGATTTTCCTGGTGTTTCTTATATAAGCGTTGACTATTCTTTCAGTAAACGGAGAGCCACGAGTCTCCTTAATCAAGCTTTCAATTTCGGGAGCTGAGCTTGTGGCCTTATGGACCTGAGCATTCAGCTTCTAGAGAGCTGCATGGGTTGGTTCCGTGTATCTCTGGATAGATTTAGGTCCTTCTAGAGGGAGGACTGCTGGGTCGCCATTAGGCATCTGACGAGCAGGTTCTTGGCGAAGCCAAGTTCGGTCATTTTCCCAGGTAGCTGGTGAGCTGAGTCGCTCCATAGCTATTGGATTGCTCTGATGCGTGTGACCCACATGGAGACTCGGGTGAGCTATGGTCACAGCCTCCGGTCTCCTACGAGCCTCTGGATCTAGGGTTGGGTCTTGTGCACGATACACTGAGGCTGAGGTTCTGCCCCCAGATGGAATTGAGGTACCTCCTCCAGATCTGAAAATAAGAGGTGGTGGAGGTAGTTGAGAACTCGGATCAGGTAATGAGCTAGTCGTTGCTACATCAATCCCCATAGTTATGGTAGCTGGAGGGCTAAACGGAGGGGTTGTCCCAGCAAGAGGTGTCTCGAAAACAAGGCCCTGCCCCTCTAGAACCACGCTGTTAGGAGAGAATTCCAGGCATCCTCGAGGAAACAAGGGTTCAGATATTAGGTCTCGGAAAGTGACCCCCGAGCCTTGACGCTGCGAAGGCTGGGTGGCTGTGGTCAGAGACCTTGTTGCTTCTTCGAACTGTTACTGTCGCAGAGCAAGCTGCTGCATTGTGCGCTCATTTTCATGAGCTCTATCGACCATCTGCATCATCATCCGGCGGATGTTAGAGAGCTGAGCCTCCGCTTGATTCATAGCAGATATATGTGGCGAAGATCCTACATGGAGCGGTAGTTGCGGGTTTCCGTGGGCTAATAGCCCTGAGCTAATACCACCAGAAAGTCCTTGATTAATTATCCTGGTGGTGATCTGATCACGTTGAGCGCCAACCGAAGGCTGCTGCTCAGAGCGGTGATCGGGATGTTGAGGCTCCGTGGAAGGGAGATTAGAGCCTCCATCATTCAGTGAGCCATAGCTCTGATTCGTTGAATCAAGGTCAGATGGGTTTATTCCCTGATCGATAGTATTCATTCTTAAGCTACGGAGTAAGGGATTCGGTTATCTCGTCCCCACAGACGGCGCCAAATGTGACGGATTAAACTCACTTCTTAGATTTTGTTAATAGTGTTTACGTTTAGGGAGAGACAATCTGGGTTGAATCCCGTAAGAACTTGTTGAATGAATGCTACTTTTATTGAGGTTGATAAATGATACAACGAATACAAGAGGTTTAGAATCACAAATGGTAAAAGAAAGAAGAATTTGATTATCCTTATGAATCACTTGTTGAATACAATGGTAATCGAAAAGTAGCTAAGTGTCTCTAGGTCGAGATGAGTTGAAGAAGAAGTTCTTGTTCGCCTCCTCCTTCCCTTATATAGCTCTTTCTCCGTTATAAGGTTGTTGCAACAGTTTCTAGATCTCTCCTTGATTTCTGGAGCACTTAACAACTTATTTGACTGAGTCTATGACCTTTCCCATTTGTCCGAGACCTGCTACGCCAGCTCTCTGCTCAACGAGACCTGGACCTCTCCAAATCCACGGACGTTTGCCAAGCCTGTTTCTATTTTGACACGAAAGCTAACTCCTCATGGATATGACTTAGGCCCATTACGAGCTCAGTATCATCCTTCTTAAGCCTTGCTCACAGTTCGAACTATTCCTTGGATAATGGGCCAGATTTAGGCCCAACAACAGGTACAGAAAAGTACATCCAAACAGCTAGAATGTGTTACACCTAAAGTCTTACTTCTTCTAAAGAATGCTCCTGGCCCGGACAAGCATACACCATATACGTTTTTCGGCTTTGGATTTTTTATTAATTTCTTTTACACCTTTTCTTATGTAATCATGCTACGTCTAAGGGCGGATACCTATCAATAAAACAATTGTTTTGTCGCAAATAAATTCAGTTAAAGCAAGGGGCAAATAAGTTGAATGACTACTCCTCAATAAAGGAGTAATATAAGCAACATTCCCTTTCAAAACAAAAGCGAAAAGCTTAAAATACTCTGCTTGAACAAGGGAAAATACCCGAAAGAAAGCAAGATACAAACAAATTGGTTATTCTGCTTAACAGAGAGTGGATAACCGGAAAATCAGTGCTTAGCAGAAAGCAAAATAGCTTAACCTTGTTTACCAGGTCACAGTAAATGAAAAAGGTATACAACCTGAGCACGGAGCATCGCCTATACCTACTTACCCAAACATGGGAAGTAGAAGAAAATTCTGGCCCTTGGATCTCTTTATGGGGAAGATCCATACCAGCAAAACAAATAAGACTGATAGTGGCTTCACTGCAAGAAGTAGAATGCAGCAAAAGCAAACAGCTATTTCCGGGTAGCAGAATGCCAACAAGCTAGTGGTTACCTCTGGGTAGCAGAATGCCAAAAAGCTAGAAGGTACTTCCGGGTATCATGAGGCCAAAATTTACTAGTCACCCAAAGTGGATCAAAGCGCATCTCGGGAACCTAAGCATTGTCTAAAGACAAAAAAAACAGAATTCCCTCAAAAAAAAGGAGAGATAATGAGATTATCCTAACCTGGAACTCAAAACTCTCACAAGACACGGCAAAGACTAGAGGCTAAGAAGCGAGAAGTCAAAACAGGCGGAACATCGATAAGAGACTAGAGGCTAAAAGACGGAAGTCAAAACGATCAAAACATCGACATGCAAAGGCCAGAGGCTTATAGCCAGAAGCTTATAGCCAGAAGCCAATCGATCGAGAAGCCAAGGGTAAAAGACTTGTCAAAGTCATACAATGAATGCCATCTATAAATCCTTATCAAGAGTCTATTAAGGCAAAAAGGCAAAAGGGGATTTAAAAGAACAAAAAGCATTCATAAAAGGTCACGAAGGGCCAAAAGATAAGTCTTAAAGCCCCGAAGGGCAAACCAAACTAAGGCCTAGAAGGCCAATCGAGTGTTAAGGCCTCTAAGGCCATAAAAGTCATTACAAAGCCCACAAGGGGCAGATCCAAGCCCACGTAGGGGCAGAAAGTCAACAAAAAAATATAATAAAATCCCACAAGGGGAGAGCAACTTTTTTCTTGATTTTGGGTCTGGAGGCTAGGCAGCTGGAGGATCAGGAGAAGCAGACTTCTCAACGTTTGTCTCTGAGTCCGCTGGGGTTGCAGAAGTCCTAGCCGGAGGAATCTCTGGTTTATCTTCAAAGGTGGGAGCTTCGAGGCCATTGTCTTGCACCTTCGTTGTTACTACCATCTTTTAATTATCGAATTCATCCCTCAAGTTCCAAGACTTTGCCTCCCCGTTGAGGTAGTCTCAAACCATCTCCCAACGTCCAACGATCTTGGCGCTATTGACAGCCATGGACATCTCCTCTGTGAAGGTTGCTACCCTTGCATCCAGGCTGGCAACCTCTTCCTCCAGCTTTGTGTTCTCCTCAGTCAGGGTGAGGACCTTCTCCGCTGCTTTCTCTTTCTCCGATTCCATCCCTCGGAGCAACCCTTTTATCTCCTTCAGCTCCTTGTCCAAAGCAGTCGTCTTGTCCTTCTCTGCCTTTAGCTTGGCCAGGTAGTAACCCACCATGGCATTCCCCGCAGAGGTCACTTTAGAGGCAATCAGATCTTTGGCATGGTGAAACAAGCCGACCAGCTGAAATCATATGCAAGACAAATTATCCAGAAGAGAAATTGATGAAATAAAGTCTAGGGAAGAACCACTTACCCTTATCATTTTCTTCTGGGTATAGTCGATGACTCCCACAGTATCAAAGTTGGGGAAGCTGAAAGGAACGGAGGGGAAGACAGAACTCTGCAAAAATGCCCCAAGTCATCATCAAGGCTACAAGCATGAGAGAGAGAGAGAGAGAGAGAGAGAGAGAGAGAGAGAGAGAGAGCGTGGTCNTTTTCTGCTTCTTGGTTGAAGTAAAAGCCTTCTAGGTCCCTTTCCTCTTGGTCCCAGCAGACGAAGAATCAGAGACTTCCACCACCTCAGGAGTCTTACTCCCATACTCCAGCTTGGCCATGCTTGCTGCTTGAGCTCTCTTGAGGTCTTCCAATGCTTTGGATCCTGATCCAGACGTGTTTCCGGCAAAACGACAAGACGTTGACAAAGCAGGGACAAGGAATAAAAGCAAGAGCAAGGAACAAACCTCTGATGCTGCTTTGGCTCAATGCCTCTTCACTTAGTAGGAAAGGGATGCTTCTCTCTTCAGCAGAAATCTCCAGAGCCTCCTCAACCTTCTCCTTACCTTCCTCTGACTTGTCTGTGGACCCCTCTGCAAAAACAAAAGGATAAGAAGGTCAATGTCAAAGCTGGAAGCAATAAAATGAGAGGCATCCTAGACCTACCAGTAAAATTCCAAAGGCTAGGGAGACAAGACGATGACCCAACTTTCATAAAAACAAACTTCTAGGCCCAGTGTTTGGTGAAGGTTGCCCCCTTCCTCTCCTCCTTCTTTAGCTCCACGACTAAAGGAGCACCAACTCAGGGACGGAAGTAGTATCTACCCTCACCAGGACGAACATGACTGAAGTAGTAGGAGTAGAGGAGTTTGTCGACACCCAGATCCAGCTCGTCGAACTCACTCAGCACCTGAACAACTGTGAGGATCCTCCAGGAAGGCGGGTTCAGCTGAGAGGGATAGATGTCGAAGTGCTTTCAGACCTTCCTCACAAGAGCCAGTATCATACCCCTTGTTGGGAGTAATTTAGGCCATGGGAATTCCCCCAAACTTAGATGGAGTACAATAGTAAGACCTCAAAGCAGGGGAATGCCCAGAAGCAGGAAGCCAGACGACGTTGCATAACCGGAAGCCAGAATTCAGAAGACCGTGCATAGCCGGAAGACAGTCAACCGCCGACTCTTGCTTGTTTTTGTTATTTAAATTAACAGATAAGGATGTGTATTCTGTAGATAAAGATGCATATACTTTATAGATAATCATGATATATACAATTCTTAGAGGGATAATCATGAACTCCATAAATAAATATAAAGCTTAAGGGCAAAACATAGACACACGAAACCCTAGGCTAAGAAATCAATACAACTCCTGATCTTTCGCCATTATTGATCTTTGAGTTTAGGTTATTTTCACACTATCTTCGCTATACATTCATTGTCGTCCAACTTCCGTAGTGCTACAAAGAACGACCAAATTTATCCGTAATAGTTGGCACTAGAAGGAGGGAAAGCTTTCAATAACAGCTACATGACGATGGTTGGAGATAATCATGAATAAGCAAACATCACGCCACGATGAAAAGAGCTCACCTACGAGGAGATGCGATCTCAGCTAGAAAAATTTGCAAAGGAGACTAGGAGAGATGGAGCAGCTTCAAAGGGATCAAACACCAACTGGAGCTGATGCCGCAACTGTAGAGCTTCAGACCTTGAGACAACAGATGGAGGCTCAAGCCAAAACACTCCAAGAGAATACGCAACGTTTGAAGCAACTAGAGCTGGAGAACGAGACCCTCAGAGAGGCAAACTCTGCTTTGACGGCAAATCAAGCCACGAATCAAAGGTTCAGGGTCCACGTGCCCCAGATGCCAACTCTGGAAACTTCTCCTACCAATAACTCTGGAGAAAGAGGAAACCCAGCAGCAACAGGAGCCCAGGAGGACCTAAACCTTGCTCAAGAGCAAGAAGACCTTATGGACGTAGGAGAGTCACAGGCCGCAAGTCTCGCCCCACTCTCTGATGAGGCCAGATGACTGGAGCAGATGTTCTCCAGCAAGCTCGAGGCGCTGCAGTTGGTCATCGAACGACTTCTGGGATTTGCACCTCCTCTGAGGAAAAGTGCCCTAAGCTCTTATGCGGACACACCTTTCTCAGAAGAGATGGCACTCACCGACATGCCAAAGAAGTTCACCTTCCCATTCATTAAGTCGTACGACGGGACTTCCGACCCGGACAATCATATCGCACATTACAAGAAGAAGATGCTTACAGTAGCAATCTAGAAGGAGCACAAAGAAGCCGCCATGTGCAAGGGATTCGGTTCTAGCCTGACGGGAGCCACCTTGCAATGGTTCATATCGATTCCAACTTGAACCATAAGATCTTTTGCTCATCTGACCGACCTGTTAGTGGAACAATTTGCTAGCAGCATAGTGACTCACAAGTCCTATGATGACCTTTATGAGATCAGGCAGCGTAAGGCAGAGCCACTCAAGAGCTACCTTCACCGCTTTAACAACCAGAAAGTCACAATCCCAAACGGCAGTGTGGCCACCACAATTTATGCCTTCAAGAGAGGACTTATGCCTGATGGTGATCTTTATAAGGAGCTCACTAAATATCAATGTAGAACAATGGAAGACGTGCTCTCCCGCGCCCAGGCACAAATCAAATGGGAAGAATATCTATTTGCCAGGCAAGAATCTCGGGTCATGAGGACCGAGAAGCCGACTAGAGATGAAAAGCCCTACCAGAGACCTGCCAAAGAGGATGGACAGAAGGGAGCCAAAGGACACAAGCCTCTGGGAAAGCCGGACGACAATAGATTCCCGCCAGTACACACTTGGCCGGACGTATCCAACTTATCAATATCGAGCGCGAAGCTGGTAGGAGTCCTGAAGGAGATGGGAGGCCAAGTCAAATGGCCCCAGAAGATGATGTCACCCGACCATCGTCGGAATCCGAACAAATGGTGTGACTTCCACAATGACCATAGTCACAGAACAGAGGATTGCATATCCTTAAGAATAGAAATCAACGAGCTGCTCAAGAAAGGACACCTAGAAGAATTCCTCTCCAACAAAGCAAAGGAGATGCTGGATAATCAAGAAGAAGGAGTCCCAACAGGCCGTCAAGAGCTTGATTCCCCAAGGCATGATAGAGTGATCAATGTCATATTCGGAGGATCGAAGATAAGTGGCATTACACTTGCTGCTGCGAAGAAAAGCACAAGGCTCTCGAAAAACAATCATGGTACCCCGAAAGTCAAGCGTCAGAATCTTAGCCAGGAACTCATAAGTTTCACGGTTGGGGGACAAGATGGGATCCTGACTCCACACCACCATGCATTGGTTGTTTCATTAGCGGTGGCAGTTTTTTTGGTGAAGAGGGTACTCATCGATAATGGAAGCTCTACGAACGTACTCTTCCTGGGAGCGTAAACAGACTTGGGCTTAACCCAGGAAGCCTTAACCAAGAAGACCACACCGTTGGTTGGCTTCAACGGAGAAGTCAAGCAAACCATTGGAGAGATAGCACTCCCAGTTTACGTTGGAGGAGTCAGCCTGTCCACTAAGTTTTTCGTCATAGACTGTCCCTCTGCCTACAATATGATCATGTGCAGACCCTGGATACACGAGATGAGAGCTGTGCCATCAACTCTGTACCAAGTACTCAAATTCCCAACCCCATGGGGAATCAAGGAGATCAAGGGTGATCAATAGAATGCTCGATCGTGATACCAAACAACTTTGAAGGGAAAGACAGCCCCCCCCCCTTGTAGCAACTACAGAAACCACTTCCTGCAATGCACACTGGGGAGCCGGAAGTCGAGCAGCTGGACGACGTACATTTGGTACCTGGAGAACCACGCATAAATCTCAAAGTAGGGGCAAGATTGCAAAAAGGCCTACAACAGAGGCTAATAGACTTCTTGAGGTCCAATGCCGATTGCTTTGCGTGATCCCACGTGGATATGCCAGGGATAGACCCGGAAGTCATAGTGCATAAGTTGCAGGTGGACCCCAAATACCCAGCGGTCAAGCAAAAAAGGAGGAAGTTTGCACCTGAACGAGATGCGATCATCAAAGATGACGTCAAGAATCTCCTTATGGTCGGGTTCATTAGGGAGGTCCACTACCCGGACTGCCTGGCAAGCGTCGTCGTGGTCCAAAAAAAAGAATGGTAAGTGGAGCGTTTGCATAGATTTTACGGATCTAAACAAATCATGCCTCATGTAGACAAGCTGGTGGATGCCACAGCTGGACACCAGTTGATGAGCTTTGTGGATGCCTTTTCTGAGTACAATCAAATACTCATGCATCCAGACGACCAGGAAAAGACGTCCTTCTTGACTTCTCGTGGAATCTAGTGCTACAAGGTGATGCCTTTTGGATTGAAGAATGCGGGATCCACCTATCAGAGGCTAATCAGCATGATGTTCGTATACCAAGTAGGCCAGATCATGGAAGTCTATATAGACGATATGTTGGTCAAGTCCTTGGATGCGGAAGGCCACAGAGCCCACTTGAAACTAGCCTTCTCTACCTTGAGGAAGTACAACATGAAGCTCAACCCCTCTAAGTGCTCATTCGGAGTACACTCCAAGAAATTTTCGAGGGACATAGTTACATACAGGGGAATTGAAGAGAATCCAGAGCAAATTAGGGTGATTCAGGCAATCCCTTCACCCAAGACTCCATGAGATGTCCAGAAGCTTACCGGAAGAATGGCGGCCTTGAGTAGATTCATATCCAGACTGTCGGACAAATCGCATGCATTCTTTGAAGCTCAAGTTCACGGGGAAATTTGAATGGAACCAAGAGGCCGAAGACGCCCTAGTCAAGCTCAAGGAATATCTCACAACACCACCTCTTCTCTCAAACCGCTAAGACGGAGAGCCTCTGCTCCTGTACCTGGCCTTCTCAGAACATGTCGTAAGTGTTGTCTTGGTCAGAGAAGAAGGAAGCGAGCAACGTCCGGTGTACTACGTAAGCAAGTCCCTCTTGGATACCGAGACTCGCTATAGTCACCTGGGAAAGCTGGCTTTTGCCTTGGTCGTCTTGGCTAGGAAGTTGCGTCCCTACTTTCAGGCTCATCTAGTGATAGTCGTCACATCTTTCCCTATCAAGTTTATACTCCACAAGCAAGAAGTATCCGGAAGACTAGCCAAATAGGCAGTGGAACTAGGAGAGGACGATTTGATCTTCCACCCTGCCACGACGATCAAATCACAAGTGCTGGCAAACTTCATCGCAGAATTCTCCCCTTCGATGATACTAGGGGTAGAATAAGAGATCAAGATCCAGCAGGAAAATAAGAGCGAAGAAGAATGGGAACTTTATCTAGACGGATCCAGCAACATATGAGGGGCAGGTGTAGGCCTCGTGCTCATCTCACCAAAAGGAGAAGTGGTATCAAGAGTAGTAAGATGCAACTTTAGTGCCACCAACAATGAAAGTGAGTATGAATCTTTAATTGCAGGACTCAGCTTGGCAAAAAACTTAGGAATAGAAAACCTACAAGTTTATAGCGATTCCCAATTGATCGTAAGCCAGATGCAAGGTTACTACCATGCAAAAGACGCTAGCATGACCAAGTACCTGGCCATAGCCAAGAGGCTCATTGATTCGTTCAAAGCATGCAAACTCACACAGATCCCGAGGGAGCAAAATTCACATGCGGACGCCATGGCCAACCTGGCCTTAGCTCTAAAAACTGCAGAGCCAACAAGCATGCCTTTGCTGGTTCTCTAATGGCCGGCTACTGACGAGGATGCCGAAGGGCCTCAAGTCTCCAACACCGAAGAAGAGGAAACTTGGATGACGCCCATTATTTCCTACCTAAAGGGTGACGTCCTGCCCAATATAAGGAGTGAATGTCGTAAGATCAAAAGGCAAGCATCCCGCTATTGCCTGATTCATGGAAAACTATACAGAAGGTCTTTCTCAGGTCCATACCGCAGATCTGGTCCTCAAAGAATTACATGAAGGCGAGTGTGGATCCCAGTCTAGTGGAAGAAGCTTGATATTAAGAGCCAAGAGGGCAGGCTACTATTAGCCTACAATGGCCCATGACGCCCTCCAGATGGCCAAATACTGTGACAAATGCCAGAAGCATGTGCAAGTATCCAAGCTACCCCTAGAAAACCTCAAATCCGTAAGCTCTCCATGGCCATTTGTGAAGTGGGGAATGGACATCGTAGGAAAATTCCCGATAGCTCCCGGCCAGCTGGAGTACCTTTTGGTAGTTACGGACTACTTCTCTAAGTGGGTGGAGGCAGAAGCCTTGAGAAAAATCACGGATGTCCAAATCAAGAGGTCCCTCTGGAAGAACGTGGTAACACGATTCAGAACGCCTCAAGAGATAGTCACAGAAAATGGCACACAATTCACAAGCAAAAACTTCAAGAAGTTTTGTGAAGATTGGGACATAAAACTAAGCTTTGCAACTCTGAAACATCCACAATCCAACGGGCAAGCCGAATCCACTAACAAGATAATAGCCAACCTTCTGAAAAAGAGGTTAGACGACACCAAAGGCAACTGGATCGAAGAACTTCCAGCTACCCTATGGGCATGTCAAACCAGCATCAAGACTTCAACAGGGGAAACACCTTTCTCCCTAGTCTACAGAACAGAGGTGGTATCCCCCGCTGAAGTCAGCGTCCCTACAAACAGATCAGACCTTCTAACCCCAAAAGAGAATAAAGAACTGATGGCTTTGTCCCTGGATCTCCTTGACGAAAAAAGGGAGGCCGCAAGAATACGAAACTAGAAGTACCAACAGGAAGTAGCTTGCAGCTACAACAAGAAGGTATGAACACGGACGTCCCAACAAGGAGAATGGGTATTGTGTCGAGTCTTTGACAATACCAGGGACAAGGTTGCAGATAAGCTGGCGCCTGGCTGGGAATGACCGTATCAAATAGTGGAAGTCAAAGGAGTAGGGGCATACAGGTTACAAGACAGGTACGGAAAAGTACAACCAAATAGCTAGAACGCGTTACACCTAAAGTCTTACTTCTTCTAAAAGAATGCCCCTGACCTGGACGACCATACCCCAGATACGTTTTTTGCTTTGAATTTTTAATTTCTTTTACATCTTTTTATGTAATCATGCGACGTCTAAGGACGGATACCAATCAATAAAACAACTGCTTTCTCACGAGAAAATTCAGTTAAAAGCAAGGGGCAAATAAGTTGAATGACTACTCCTCAATAAAGGAATAATACAAGCAACGTACCCTTCCAAAACGAAAGCGAAAATCTCAAAAAAAAACTCTGTTTGAACAAGGAAAAATACCCAAAAGAAAGCANAAGATTGCTAGGCAGACAACAAAAACAGCTTAACCTTGCTTACCAGGTCACAATAAACGTAAAAGATATGTGACCTGAGCACAGGAGCATCACCTATACCTACTTACCCAGACGTGGGAAGTAGAAGAAAATTGTGGCAGTTGGACCCCTTTGCGGAGGAGGTCCATACCAGCAAAACCAATAAGACTGATAGTGGCTTCACTGCAGGAAGCTGAATGCAGCAAAGCAAAACAGCTATTTCCAGATAGTTGAATGCCAACAAGCCAGAAGATACCTCCGGGTATCAAGAGGCCAAAAAACACAAGCTAGTGGTCACCTCCGGGTAACAGAATGTCAACAAGCCAGAAAATACCTTCTGGTATCAAGAGGCTAAAAACGCAAGCTAGTGGTTACCGCGTCTTGGGAACCTAAGCATTGTCTAAGGACAAGAAGCAGAACTCCCTCAAAAAAATAAGAGAGAGATAATGTGATTATCCCAACTTGGAACTCAAGAACTCTCGCAAGAGGCAGCAAAGACTAGAGGCCAATAAGCTAGAAGTCAAACAGTCGGAGTATCGATAAAAGACTAGAGGCCAATAAGCCAGAAGTCAAACAGCCGGAGTATCGATAAGAGACCAGAGGCTCATAGCCAGAAGCCAGACGGTCAAGACGCAAAGGCCAAAGGCTTATAGCCAGAAGCCAGCCGGCTAGGGAGTTAATGATAAAAAAAAATTTCCAAAGCATCAGCCATGAATGTCATCTCTAAATCTAAGTCAAGAATTTGTTAAGGCAGGAAGATAACAGAAAACTAGAAAAATATTCATAGAAGGCCACAAAGGGCCGAAATACGAGTTTTAAGCCCTGAAGGGCAAACAGAAATAAGGCTAAGAAAGCCACAAAAGAGTTAAGACCACTAAGGCCATAAAAGTCAATACAAAGTCCACAAGGGGCAGGAGTAAGCCCACGCAGGGGTAGATCATCATCAACAAAAAAAAGAGAATAAAACCCACAAGGGGAGAGCAGCTTGATTCTTGGTTCCTGGTCTCGAGGCTAGGCAGTTGGAGGATCATGAGAGGCAGACTTCTCGACATTTGGCGCAGAGTCCGCTGGGGGTCTAGAAGCCAAGGCAGGAGGAATCTCCGACTCATCTTCAAATGTGGGAGCTTCGAAGCCATTCTCTTCCGCCTCCGCAGTCACCACCATCTTATAGTTCTCAAACTCCTCCTGAAAATTCCAAGACCTGGCCTCACCCTTGAGGTAGTCCCTGACCATCTCCCAACGCCCCATGATCTTGGCTCCGTTGACGGCCATGGACATCTCCCCCATGTAGGTGGCCACCCGGGTGTCCAGGTTACCAAGCTCTTCTTCCAGCTTTTCCTTCTCCTCAGTCAGGCTAAGGACCTTCTCTACCGCCTTCTCCTTCTCCGATTCCAGCCCCCAGAGAAGTTCCTTCATCTCCCTCAGCTCCTTCTCCAAGCCAGCAGACTTTTCCTTCTCTGCCTTTAGCTTGGCGAAGTGGTCCTCCACCTAGACGTTCCCTGCAGAGATCACCTCCGTGGCAATCTGATCCTTGGCATGGAAGAGTGATGCAACTAGCCAGAAGAAAAGGAAACAGTCGAATGTCAGCCGAAAGTCAAAGGCAGGCCAATTACCTTGACCATTCCCTTCTGGACATGGTCGAAGGTGCCCAGGTTATCAGAGCTATGAGGACTAAAAGGAAGTGCAGGAAAGACGGAGCTCTGCAGGTGCTCCAGGGCGCTATCTAGATCACAGACAAAGGAGGAGTACTGCTTGGCAGGAGGCCCCTTTTGCTTTTTGCTGGAGGCAGTGGCCTTCTGAGTTCCCTTCCTCTTGAACCCAACAGAGGGAGACTCCGTGATCTCCACCACCTCCCGAACCTTGCTCCCAGACGCCAACTTTGCATTTCTCGCCGCCTGAGCCTTTTTTAAGTCCTCCAACGCCTTAGGCCTAGATCCTGACATATTCCATGCATATTAGAAAAAGGTCAGCCAAGAAGTTAGTCAAAAGGGGGATAGAAAATAGAAGTAAAAGAAGAAAGAGACAAACCTCTGATACTGCTCTGGTTCAATGCTTCCTCACTTAGCAAAAACAGGATGCTCCTTTCTTCAGCAGAGATCTCTAAAGCTTCCTCAGCTTTCTCCTTGCCTTCCTCTGATTTCTCCATAGACACTTCTGCAAAAAACGAAAGGCCAATAGGGTTAGTGATCAAGCTGGAAGCAGTAAAAAGAAAAGCGTCCTAAACCTACTAATGAATTTCCAAATAGTAGAGAATCCAAGAGAAGTCTCGACTCTCATAAAAATAAAATTTTGAGCCCTTTCCTCTCCCCCTTTTCGAGCTCAAACACCAAAGGAGCACCGACTCGAGGGCGGAAGTAATGCTTGCCTTCAGCCGGAAGAACATGGGTGAAGTAATAGGAATAGAGAAGCTCGTTAATGCGAAGATCCAGCCCATGGAACTCGTTAAGCACTTGGACAGTGGTAAGGATCCTCCAAGAAGGTGGGTTTAGTTGGGAAGAACAAATGCTTAAGTGTTCTGAGACTTTCCTCACCAGGGCCAATATCGTACCCCTGACTCCGAACTCGAAATAGCCTTCATACACGGCTATCTCGTCTCCTGGGCATTGATAGCTCTGGTTTTCGCCTGAGATAACACTGCAACGCACAGATGTATGTTGTAGTGGTTCGGGATCGAATCCATAGAGACCAAAGGTAGCACAAAGAATGTAGAATCAAACAGCGGGCTAAAGCTACAAAGATGTCTTTAAATATGATGCAAAAATCGAAATCAAGAGAGCACAGAAACGCAGGCAGCAAACGACAAGGTTGAAAAACAATCAAAGAAGTGTTGGGCATCGGGTATTCTCAGGGAAAAAATTCA
>OVAN01011395.1:0-14749 GCA_900406275.1 Anastatica hierochuntica
GGTGGTCGGCTGGCTTCAGGCTTCCGGCTATGCTTGGTCGTCTGACTTCCGGCTTCCGGCTATGAGACGTTGTCTGGCTTTATGCTTCTGGGCATTCCCCTGCTTTGAGATCTTACTGTTGTATTCCATCTAAGTCTGGGGAATTCCCATGACCTAAATTACTCCCAACAGACCCCAAAGAGTCCAAGGGGACCCAAGCCCGTCAATTGTGGTTGTTGCAGCCACAATGACCCAGGATGGCCAGGCGATCATACTAAGGGTTCATTCGTCTTCCATCCATGGTTTATGATGCTGACGTAGCTCACCTTCGACCTGGTGATCCATCTTCGTTCCATCAGTCCATGTCATGGATGGCCTTGGCAACGTTAAATCTAATGGAAACGCCAAGGATGTCCAACACGGGTGGAGGAGATCACCAAGGTGGAATTTCATTCAGATGGCCATGGCAGCAGCCAAAAACAGCGATCCACTATCGTTTCCTAGCTCGATGGAAGATCCCGAAGGTTGTCACTCCGTCACTGCAAGTGATACCCACCTATAGGTCATATTAGAAGCACCATGGAGAGATCAACGTGAAGCGTTGGCCCTGATTCCTTGTCTTGAAGAGGTCTCCACCCTTGGACCATGGAGGAAATCCAGAGGCGATCCTCAGAATTTTGGAAGCCCAAGAGTTTCTTGAGCAAGTCGGAAGTCGATCCTTTGAAGATCTCATCACGGACCTGCAAACCAAGAAGAAGAACGGTCAGGTTGCATGTCTATAAGTGGATGATGAGACGCTAAAAACCAAGCTTTAGCGATCTCTACGAGATTGTCATAGATATCAAGTGGCTAAAGTGCAGCGATTCGCCACAGAGATCAGAAAAGAACTGTTACCTTAGTACTGGAAGCTGAAGCGGCAGAGACGCGAACGACGGGAACCGTTAGAGATCTGTAGAATCAAAGGAAAAATGGTTAGAAATCGCTCAAAGATCTACAGAAAAGATCATAGATGGTGAAATCCCTAAGTCAAAAGCGAAGATCTACTGTCATTGCCCCAACACAATCGCTACTAAGGATAAAAGGAAGCTAGATCTACCAGAAATGCGCTAAAGACTTACTGGAAAAAGCAGAGGAAGTGGTGGCCTCTCGAGAGAAAACCCCAATCTGACTTTGAGGAGGCAAGTGAAAAAGTGAAATGACTAAGATTCATCACTTTCCCGCCTATATAACCATCGTGGTTGTGGGCCAAAGACAAAAAGAGAAGCCTAGATTACGCCATGGAGTTCAAGCGCAAGAGTTCATCAAAAAGATGCGGCCCACAAAGCGCTAATGAGACTCACCAAGGATGAAGCCATAGAAGCAGGAACCATGGAGAGAGCTCTTCTTATTTTTATTACTTTCACAAAGTCGATACCAGACTAAGGTATGAACCGAAATCTCTTAAGACAAGATCTACACTTCAAATTCCATACTTGAAAAATGAAGAGTTGGGGGCAACTATTGGAGGTAAATTTATTCACTTAGAGTCCAACCATAGCCTAGACCAAGAATACATAGTTAAACCCCCTATATGTAGGTGCTAACCAAGGCCATAGCCAAGGACACCATCCCCAAGTCCAGGCCATAGCCGAGGTAGGTCGGATATCCTCTAAATCGGTCTAAGATCTTAAGAGATAAGGAAAAATGTCTTATTTGAATCTAGTGAAATACTCCTTTTGTATGATAAGCTCGAACATAGGAGTTATCCATAAGATAAATAGAAACCCTAACTCGAAAGCTATAAATACAAGGGGAAGAACCCTAATTCAAGGATTCGATCCCTAGACTTTGAAACATTCATTCTATTGTATTCGACCTCTTATTCATCAATAAAGAAGAGTCTTTTACACATCTTTTTGTCTCTTTTCCTCATCTCTCTCTTCCAAAACCCTAAAGACCCTAAAACCATCGATTTCATTGTTCTTGTTCTTCTCCATCGAAGAACGTCTTAAAACCCCAAAAAAGTGACTAACACCTACATCGTGAGTCAAGTTAACGACTTTAAACAAGCGCTGAGTGGGAGACAACCGACAAGTTAGTTTTTATTTCTTTATTTTATTTCTAGCATTTTTTTTCTTTTATGTATTTTCTCATCTTTCCTTTATATTTGTTTTCACACCGTCTGAGATAAGTCTGGGGAGGAAGCGCCTAATACGATTTTCTTTTTTTTTCTGGTGTGTTTTGAGTTTGTCTTTTGCTTTGTTTTATTAAATTGAAATCGTATTAGGGACTATGACTTTTTCTCTAAGATAATTGTTTTGTGCTTTTGTGGTTTACTATTTTCATATTGACCATTTCTTTAAGACTTGATATAATCTCTAGATCGATTACTCTAAAATTGGAAGAAGGGATGATCCTAAAGGAGATTCAGATGGTGGAGATTTCAGGTTCTGCCTCGTGTATCTCTCGATAATTGATTTGTGAATCAAAACTTTTGGGAATCCTTGAAATTGTTGTAGAAGTCTAGAATCAAATCAAATGGTGACACAAGTGTTTATGGACTAACACCTGATACTACCAAATTGGGCTAAGATACAAACCTTTAGCCAATTGATCTGAGCATCACACCGAAGATCGAATTGAGAAGCACTCTCAATGAAGGAAAGGCAAAAACTTTACAATTTTTATTGATATAAGGTTGGTTGTTTTTCTTGCCATAATGTTTGGCTATATTATATAGGAAAAAAGAATAATCCTAACCTAAAAGAAAACAAAAAAATATAAAAGAGATCTGAAACAAATCAGAATCAGATTTAACATAATCTAAAAGAAAAATAATCTAAAATAATATCTAGAAAATAAAGGGAAAATCCAAAAATAAAAAGAAAATGAAATCTGAAAACAAAATAGGAAAAATAACAAAAACTGATTTTTTTCCCGGTCTACCATGCCTGGACAGGGTGTCCAGACAAAACAAATGTTGCTTACACCCGGGTAAGATGTCTCCCTTCTGCACATGGACAGGACGCCCGAAAATAACCAAATTTGCTTACACCCAGGTAAGGTGTCTCCATTCTGCACCTGAACAGGACGCCCGGACAGAACCAAATCTGCTTTCACCCGGTAAGATGTCTCTCTCCTTCACCCGAACAGAACACCCAGACAAAACTTGGGAAGTTAAACTTTAAAGCATTATTTCTTTCTTCTCTCCAATCCATTTGAATCTTCATGAAGGTCTTCTTCGGGTTGTTCAGATCGTGAAACTGGCTTGTCAAGATCATATCATCCTTCCTCTCTTGACAAGGATTTTTCCTCAAATTCGTTCTTCCTTTGTCAAACATAAACAAATTCATCACACAAATAAAAGTCCTCGAATCTTTTCCTTTGTCAAACAGCCATTGCAGTTAATGAGGGTACTTCAGTTTAATCACATTGCATCCATCTTTGACTTTATCAACTCATGGATCATGTCTCTGAATTCTTGCTCCAACATTAATTTCATGGAATGGAAATGAACATGCTCCCAAACTCTTCAGCTGATAACTTGCAAGAACAAAAAATCCTCCTTTGCTTCCTAACTCCAGCGACCTCGTCCCTTTGTTTGGTTGCAAAATCTCCAACAAACCAACTCTGATTATTCTTGTTGAAAATGAAAATGCTGAATCCCCAAAGACAAAATCAACAACTTCTTTATCCTCCCATGACATCTCCTCAATAAGAGTAGCAGACACAACAATCTATTGTTGAGCCTCCTTTGTAGATTCTGAATTTTCAATCACCTCGTGATGTGCTTCTGCAACAAGATCAGAATGCTTGATCTCCTCTAGTTGTTTTTCCACTAATAGTTCAGATTGCACAACACTATCATTCTCAGACATCTCTCCACAATATGATTTTTTGGCAACCTTCTCAACTTCAAGATTATAAGGTGTCAAAATTCTTGAATGCTCAACCATGGAGACACAAGTTGGTTTCTCCTCAAAACTAGACCATTTCTCTTCACGTGCTATCTTCCATGGCGCTTCCTTTTCATATCTAGGCTTAGAACATTTTAGGCCTGTAGCTAACATATCTAGCCTCTTATGCAATGTTCCAAAATCTTCCTTAAAAACCTGGTGCATCTCTCCTTTGAAGGCTTCAATATTGATCATGTTGCCTTGGCTAGAGAAGAATAAATAGAAAGAGAAGAAACAAGATAGATGGAAAGGAAGCAAAGAAAAATTTCGAATTCCTCAAACTTTTATCTCGCTCTTTCCTTTTTTCTTTTTTTGGCGTTCTTTTTTCTTTTTTTTTGCGTTCTTTTTTCTCTCTGTTTTTGGAAAAAGGAAACTAGAATTTTTGTTTACTAAGAAAACTGAAAAGAAAAAGACCTAGAAATTAACACAAAAAAGTAAACTGATGGAAAATAAGAAAGATGATGGAAAGTTAATACCAAATCCAGATCAACTCTCATACCACTTGATATGATTCCTGTCCAGGCATCGTAGACATATCATCCTCCCTCTCTTGACAAGGATTTGTCCTCATATTCGTTCTTCCTCTATCAAACAAAAACAAATTATTCACACATATCAAAGTCCTCAAATCTTTTCCTTTGTCAAACAACCATTGTAGTTGACAAGGCTGCTTTAATTTAATCGCACTGCATCCGTCTTTGACTTCATCAACTATTGGATCAAGTATTATGAACTCTTGCTCCAGTGTTATTGTCTTGGGGTTGAAAGCAACACGCTCTCAATTGCTTCAACAGATAATCTGCAAGACAAAAAGATTTCTCTTTGCTTCCGAACTCTAGAAAACTTGTTCCTTTTTTGGTTGCAAAGCGTCCAACAAACCAACTTTAGCTATGTTTGTTGTATCCCCAAAGATGAAATCAACAACTTCTCTATCCTCTCGTGGCGTTGCATCAATAAGAGTAGAAGACACATCAATCTCATGCTAAGCCTCCTTTGTAGCTTCTGGATTTTCAATCACCTCGGGATGTGCTTCCACAACAAGATCAGAATGCTCGATCTCCTCTTGTTGTTTTTCCTCTAATGGTTTAGAAACTTTGATAGGTGCCTCTTCCTGAACTAGTTGATCAGCTTCTTTTGTCGCTGGGGCTTTTGCTCTAGTAAATGAAGAAGATATCAAAACTTTGGACTTCTCATGGTTTAATTCTCTAAGGTAATATCTCTGAACAAACTTCTTCCTCATGATACTTTTCATCTCACCCAAGTTTGAACAGAATATTCATCTTTGCGTCTTCTCATAGACACCAACTGATCTCATCATGTGATTGCATAGTCTTGAAAGTTGTAGTTAGCTATACGAACCTTCTTAGCTTCAGAGAAGTGTTTGCGTTCAAAGATCAGCTCTATCCTTCTCTACCACTTCAAATATGCATCCGAATAATTTCTTCCATGAAAGGATGGAATCATCATCTTCAGACCACCAAGGTAAGTTACATGGTCCTTAACTTCTTGATCATGTTTGGTAAAGATATACACGAAAGCTGCCATTTTTTCCTTCTTTGGCGTTTTTTTTCTTTTTTGGACTTTTTCTAATTTTTTTTAAACAAAAAGAAAAAAGGAAACTTAGATTTCAGTTTACAGAGAGAGCTGAAACGGGAAAAAAAAACTAAAGGAAAACCGCAAAAAAAGATTATGGAAGACGAGAAAGATGATGGAAAGATAATACCAAATCCAGATCAGCTCTGATACCACTTGATATGATCCCTAGACCGATTTCTAAGAAATTGGTAGAAGGGATAATCCTGAAGGAGATTCAGGTGGTGGAGATTTCATGTTCTGCCTCGTTTATTCCTCGGTAATGGATTTGTGAATCCAAAACTGTTGGGAATCCTTCAAAACGTTGTAGAAGTCTGGAATCAAATCGAATGGGGATACAAGTGTTGATGGACTAACACCTTATACTACCGAATTGGGCTAAGATATCAAACATTTAGCCAACTGATCTGAGTATCACACCGAAGATCGAATTAAGAATCATTCTCAAAGAAGGAAAAGCAAAAGCTTTTGAAAAAGGTTGGTTGTTTTTCTTGCCATAATGTTTGACTACATTATATAGGAAAAAGAATAACCCAAACCTAAAAGAAAAGTAAAATAAAATAAATTTGAAACAAATCAGAATCAGATCTAATCTAATCTAAAGGAATAATAATCTAAAAAGAAATATGAAAAATAAAGGGAAAATCCAAATATAAAAGTAAAGGAAATTTGAAAACAAAAAGGAAAAATAACAAAAAAAAAACTGATTTTTCCCTTGTCTACGATGCCTGGATAGAGTGCTCGGACAAAACCAAAGTTGCTTACACCTGGATAAGGTATCTCCTTCTGCACCTGGATAGGACGCCCGGACAGAACCAAATCTGCTTACACTCGGGTAAGGTGTCTCCTTTCTGCGCCCGTATAGGACGCTCAGACATAATCAAATCTACTTTCATCCGGGTAAGATGTCTCTCTTCTTCACTCGGACAAAACACCCGGACAAAAACTGCAAAGTTGAACTTTAAAGCATAATTTATTTCTTCTCGTCTAATCCATTTGCATCTTCATGAAGGTCTTCTTCAGACTGTTCGGATCGTGAAACTGGCTTGTCAGGATCATATCAAGACTGGTTAACGCAGGCAACCTAGAAAACCTCGTGACTGAACTTCCCACCAGAAAGTTTTGGACGTCAGAGTTGTGTTGGATCGTTTTTAACTCTATTTTATGTTGGTTAATCCTTTAATTTATTTTCTCTTAAGGGATTCGATATCAGGAAACGATTCAACACATTCATGTTTTATTTCTTCCCATTTTACCACTCATTGCTAATTCTGAATGTCAGACTCACATTTAGTTTGGTATTGCACTTTCACCTTATCCTTCCTTGATCTCTATTTTGTCTTTATCATTTTCATATGTGTACACATGTGCAAAAACAATGAAGAGAATAGGGTAGACATGATTTTATATGCTGCTTAGGAAGGATTGGAATCTTTAGGTATTAGACACGATCTTGTGTGTCTAAGGTTGGTTGATAGAAAAAATGAGACACAACAATGGGTTTGATTTTATTTCTTCTTGTTGTTTGAGTACTTCTATGTGAGACTTATGTTGTAAATTGATTTCACTTGGTTTTGTATATTGAAAAAAAGGAAACAAAAAAATAAACAAATATTAGTTTATTGTTTTGCATCTGGAAATGGAATTAGTCGTGTCTTTATGACGTCTCAATTTCTTTATATACCCTGAAGAAATTATATATTTGATTTGGAGTTTTGGTTTGATGTTATGGTAATTGGGTAGTTTAGGGATCATGGTTATCAATATACTTCTTTCTCTCCAGCGATTTTGCATAATGTTTTACATCCTTGATAGCCTAAACACTTAAGTTCCACCATCAAACTAGCAATTTTTCACCTTCTTGTCTATTTTCCTGATGGAGATACCTTTGGTGAAAGGCTCACGCAATTTTAAAGAATGTAGAGAGTTAAGTAACGTGAATTCAAGTTTTGCACGTTTAGAGTTCAGAGTATGAACTAGGGCTTGCAAGGTCATGGTGGTGATCCGAGGAGAATGTTTTACAGTTTTTGGATTATGTGGTCATTGATAAAGTGGAAAACATAGTCTTATGAATTTAAGTGAGTCCCTGTGTTTTCAAACCTTTTCTCTTTTTTTTCTGGATTTCTCTGTGTCTTTACTTTAGGACAAGCAAATATTCAATTATGGGGGAATTGATATATCGTGTTCTATTGGTTTTTACTTCGGTTTTTAGTTAAAAATATGGTATTTTATTATGTATAAAGTCTTTTTGGAGTCTTTTGGTTTTTTTATTGTTTTTTCTAGGTTTTAGGTTGCTTTGGAGATAAAGGAAGCAATTCGGGCCAGAAGTGAACATTTTGGAATGCAAAACCATGTTAATATGTCAGAAGCTTAGAAATATTTGGCAGACTTCCTATTGTTGGATCGAGCTGAACTTTTTACACAAGGTAGCCACATTAGTAGCTTCAATTCAGAGGTAGTTTTAAGAAAATTCATTGGTGCGATCAAAATTTATGGTTGTTTTAGTGAAAACCAGTCAAGGTGGCGACCAGAAGCAAAAAGCGCAAAAAATGGAGAGACAAATTCACATAATGGAAAGGATCGACCGATCTTTTCTCATGGATCGATCTATCCATGTCATGACGCAGGAAATTTCTAGATTAGTGATCCAAACCCACCAAAAAGACCCTACTCGACTTGGATGCTAATATAATATTCATACTCGTGTTTTAGGTTTATTATGCTATTCTAAAGGAAATTTTTTAGCTTTGTAAGTTAAGGGAGAAGATTTCTCATTCGTAAGTTGAATTGGAGAAGATTTATGAACCCTCTTTTCATATTCTATGTAATGACATGATGTTTTATTTCGATTTCTCTTGTAATTGTTTTATAAATATATGTGAGTAGTTAATCATTTGTGTTTAGGGTTTTTTACATGGGATTTCATGATTTGTTAATATTAAGTTGTTAAATTTAGTGATTTATCTTGTGGATCTTCATATGTCACTATGTTTAATGCTAAAATTGAAATCGTGATCTAGTTTCCGGTCTTTGGTTATTTAACGCATCGAAAGTGTTTGTTTAAATGCATGAACAAGTGATTAGATGAGCAAAGTGTCCTTAATTAACATAAGTTGATGTTATTGCGCTTTTTAAACATATCAAACCTTAGTCTATTGCATGTTTAGAATTTGAAATTCAACTGATGTACACTTTAGGATTCTGTAATATAGGGAGTTAGCGCTGCGGAAGTAGATTTATTTTATGTTAGTGATTTCAATTCGATAAGATTCTTAATTCCCATCGCTTTTCAGTTTATCCTATTCCAAATTGAAGTGATTTCCCTGAGAATTTCTTGTGCCCAATGTCTTAAACCATAGTTTTACAACTTGTTTCCTTTGCTTGCTTGCTTATTTAGTTGTCTTAGATTTAAATAGTTTCACCAACATCCTTTTTATTCGTCTTAGCCGTATTTCGAGTTAAGACCCTATTTGTGATCACTGGTCCTTGTGGATATGATTCCGCTTATACTAATGCATACTTTATTGTGCACTTGTGGTTAATCTATTAGGTTAAAACTTGAGTTATCAAGTTTGTACAACAACAACATAGAGAAAGGGCTCCAAGTAAGTGCAAAACCAGATATTAGGTTCAAAGCCCTCAACGAAGGGTTCTCTTTCGCCCTATCATTCAATTAACTTGGACACATGGCATCCGATTAATAATTTCCTTGACTATTTGGCATTAGAAGGAAGGGAAGTTTAAACTACATGATACGTGATAGGTGGAAGAGACATTATTACATGTCTTTTCTAGAAAGCTCACAACCTTAACCGCTTGGCGCAAAGAAAAGACTAGTTCCAACATGTTCATGCAATTAAATCAAAGAGCACAACACTAAGGGAAGAACACGACTTTAACAACAATACGCAGAGCCAATGCCAAAACTAATTCTGGGTTTTGATTATGAATTAATTCTAAACAATTTATGGATTCAACACCTCTAACTGACGACAATGATTAACAGCATCGCTGGTAATTTGCAATCTAGTTATGACGATCTGACAAGCCCCAAATTCCCCCAATGACACGACCAAGCGAGCTATACAAATTTACATGGAAAAGACATAAGCGTCAAAATATATGAGCAAGAGTTTATTTTGGGACCTACAGAATTGGCCTTTCTCGAAAAAACTTTCTCAAAACTCTACTTGCACTACATAA
Organism: Anastatica hierochuntica; assembly: GCA_900406275.1. Lineage (NCBI taxonomy): Eukaryota > Viridiplantae > Streptophyta > Magnoliopsida > Brassicales > Brassicaceae > Anastatica > Anastatica hierochuntica. The sequence goes on from OVAN01011395.1 coordinate 9,711, forward strand.
CGCAAACATATGCAGACTTAGTTCTAAAAGAACTATCTGAAGGAGAATGCATATCCCGATTAAGTGTTGGAGTCTTGTACGAAGGTAAAAGGGTTTTTATTATTGGCCTACAATGTCTAGTGATACTACTCACATTGCCTAACATTGCGACAAGTGCCGAATTCACACCCAAGTATCCAAATTACCATCGAAAAAAACCTAAAAATCATCATCTACCCTTGTGCATCCATGAAATAGTGTATGAATATAGTCGGTCAACTGCAAATATCTTTGTCTCAAAAGGTTTTCTTGCTTGTGGTAAATACCAACGTCTTAAAATGGGTGGTAGAGCTTTCAGAAGAACTATGCACACAGTAGACCACAACCAAAAAATGATTGAAGAAACCCTTTTTCATTGTTAGGACTCTTAAATTAAGGAGCTGATGGTACTTGATATAGGCTTGCAATATGAACAAAGGGAGACAACCAGGTTAGAAGCCGGTGTTACCAACAAGAAGTAACCATGAGTTACAACAAGAAAGTATGAACCATAACCCTCCATGTGGGAGACAGGGTCATGATATGTGTCTTCTGTAAAGCAAAAGACCGCATCACTGGTAATCTTGGTCAAGGCTTGGAAGACTCTTTTAAAATAAAATTTGATTGCACTTCTCATGGAATGTTCACCTATGATGGTTTCTTTCTCACATGGATAGAAATAAATGAATGATGAGGGCGATGGTATTGCACCAGCACAGCCTGCTCCTGTCTCGCCTCCAATACACGTGTGTTGACCACCAACAAAATCGGCTCAATGCCTCAAACAAGTGATTAATTTCATATCCTAAGGTTCAAGCATTAGGACTACTAAAAACATCCAACAAAGAAAGAAAACCAAAAGCAATTTTCTAGCCTCACATCATGATGCATTGGTTATATCCCTAACAGACGTAACTGAGTTAAAAGGATCTTGGCAGGCAAAATAAGTGTTACTAACATTCCCTTCAAGAAAACTTTCATGGCTATGGGGTAGGATAAGAATAAAATCACTCGCAATGCCACACCCCTCGTTGGATTCATAGAGGAAGTCCAACAGACCTTTGACAAAATGATCCTACCTTATTAACGCAGAGGGGGTCAATCAGCTAATTTAGTTCCTAGTAATTGATTGTGCGTCAGTGTACAATATGATCATGAGGCGTTGTTGGAAACTCGACATGGAAGAAGTGCCTTCCATACTTCACCAAGTGAATTTTTTTAACCCCATGGGAAATGAAAGAGATCAGAAGAAACCGCAGATATGCACGCTCATGCTACCAAGAAACCCTAAAGGCAATAATAGAGCATGTTACAAAAACATATTACAGTTGAAAATGTTGTAGCAGAATATCTCACTGCAACACGTGATGCAACTACACAAGCATGCAACAGAATCTACCAACTACCAAGTAATTGACAATCACAACCTTCAAAAATAATAACAAGAGACTATGGTTAGTTCAAAGCAAGGATAGAGGTAAAGTTACAAAAATATTCAACAGAAATATCTGAAAAATCCTGAAACATGATCTAAGGAAATTATAATGATAATTAACAAAGAAGGATGCAAGCAAAAGCCAAAATATGGTAACAAATTGCTTACTTTGAGTCACACATCTTAAGGTTTTACTACATGCTAAAAAATACATCGTGAGAACCCAGGAGGAAAAGTAGACCACAACAACTACTTACTAAATCAAGAAGAAGCTGCTCTATTTGATTTTAATATTAATCATAACCTAATAAGTTGCAGGGTACGACCTTGTATTGTTAAAACAATAATCTTTTCCAGAATGCGAAAGATGAAATGTCTTGAAAGAATGATGGTGAATAATCACCACAAATAAGTGGATGGTTGTTGATCTACAGAGGACGTAAATCCCAAGCAGACGAAGTTGGTACAATATTGCTCATCAAGGAAGTAAATGTCAACCACCTTGTAGTTTCTTGCCCTAAGAGGAAGCAAACATCAATGACTTAGTGACTGCTTACCTAAAGAGAGAACAAACTTAAATAAGTTTATAGTTGCAAACCAAAAGGTAAAGCAAGCTCTAGCCACCTTATACTTGTGTACGCATAGAGAGGAAATCAACAAAAGTAAGTGGATACATTTTTACTTATGAAGGAAGCATTGCTACGTGTCATAACTAAATTTTATGGAGGTCAAGGTCATGTTTTCTACTAAACATCATTGTAAGCATGGAAACGTGCATGTGCAAGGTTCTACATAAGCAAAGACATTTGCTTGCGCAAGCTTCTACATAAGCAAGGCCACGTTTCTGCATAAACCTCTACAAAAGCAAGGCTATTTGCCTTCATAAGCTTCAAAGGAAGTCACAGTCACACGACCAGGTCGACTTATTTGGAAGTTGAGATCATGAGGCATAACAGACTTCTATTAAAGCCTCGGTCAAGTGTCCTACAAGATTTCTACGAAAGTCATTGCCATTATCCAAATAAAATACTTGAATAAGGGCACAACTCTAATTAAAAAAACATGCATTGACTTACTCACGCGTGGAAAATAAACAAACCAAGTTGGGAGCTGCTTAACAATGTGGGAGCAGGTTCTAATTCGAATTTGCTGAATTGTCCATATTGAGAAAAGATAATATAAAACTGAAAGTGGCTTACCCGTAAGGAAGCATACAACAACATATTGGAGTTTACTGGCGTGATGTGCCACGATTGTGGACTTGGGTTTCTGGAGTTTCTTGTGGGATAGTCTGAGACTCGCGGCGGTAGATTATTTAGTTGACTGCCCATCAAAAGTATTAAGGCTAGTTATAAAACTACCGTGATTGAGTGGAGAGTATTGTGAATGGATGATGAGCCAAAGCTAGCGGGCAGACAGACTCACATAAACTAGGGGTGGGTACCCGCCGACGAGTCTATGAGCTAATAGAATACATGTTAATGGGACTAATGGCTGAAGTAATTGCCTCTATGTTTATATGGCACAGGTGATGATTTAAGATGGTGATATGAGATGAGGATTGAGATGCTGATTAGGTTGAGGATTAGAATTGAGGTTTGAAACGTGAAGATAAGATATCGAGATGAGAGATTGTTGAGATATCGAGTTGAGACATGTTGTTGTACTTATCATGTTTGTGGTACGCTAGGTACTATTGTTTGGGGCCTTTGGTTTCGGGTTGGATTTCTGATCCGATTAGGTGTTTTGAGAACGTGAAGTTGTGTAGGTTCTTATTGGTTTTCTTGTTTCAAAAATCACTCATCCTCTCTTTTTCCCCTTCTTTTTTCTGGTGTGTTCGGCAGATTTGCATGTTAGAAAAATCGATTTAAAGATCATGTTGGTGGTTTTGCGAAAGATTTTGGCTGAACTAGTTAGTTAACCCCAAACTGGAGGTTCTTGTGTTACAAGTAATATCAGAGCCTAAATTAAAGACCATCTCAATTCTCACATGGAGGGTCTTAATTTTCAAAAAATAAAAGATCTTCAAAAAATGATTTTTCTGATCTTTGCAGGGTACCCCTAAAAGTGTTTGTGTGAAAAGATGATTCCAAATGCCAACTTTGACTTTGATATAACTTATTTCTTTAGGATTTTTTTTGGGTTCTAAAATGCGAGTTGTACTGACGATGTTGGCTTCAAGACTTAGGCTAAAGCTACTTTGAGGAGGCATATTCCATCAACAGGATTGAGATGCCAAATTTGGAGCTACCAACATTGGTTGTACTAGAGCCAGGGTGAGACACCAGAGATAATTGATTCAGGCCTATACCTCTACTTCAGACTCGATTTTAGATTTAGATCCAGGTTCAGGTCTGCTCCCAGATAGTACTGTGAACCAACCCAGGCGGCGGAATCAGGAAGTGACCCGGAGGAAGAACCTTGAGACAACTGTTCGGAGAAGGGCTCAAATTCCATGATATCTAGATGGGTGCCCAAAATTTAGGAGTTAGGATTTAGGGATTTTTCGGGTTTTGGGTTTCTTTTGATGTTTTATTCGTTGGTGATTTATGAGGATGTCGAGTTCAACACCTAAAATTTTTGTGTTTCCTTTGAGTTGAGACAAATGGTGTTGCCCCTGGGTTTTAATTAGTGAAATTTTTGAGTTTTGCTTTTGAAATTTTTGTGCCATTCTAGCTTTTGTGTTCCCTTGCCACGACTTGGGCTCGAGGTTAGCCGGAATAAGAATTTGACAGAGCACATGTACTTGGCATTCGATTAGGACTCATGTCGGGGTACATATCTACAACATCCTCGGATGAAGTGTTGTAGCTTCTCTCAAGCCATAAACCCTATGTTCGAGGGCATCAGAGTTCTTTATTTTGGGTCGTACCATCACCTGTAATGTTATCTATGCCTAAGCATAAGCTAAGGAAACTAGTATGGAAGGGAAGCATGAGCTGAGTTAGTGTAAGTATGAAATCCAGGAAGGTTAGCTGTTTGATAAAGATTTACAAGGACCCTTCCGCTCTGGAGTTCCAGATAAAAAAATTTTCTAGGGAAGGAGGGGGAAAATTCTAACATCTTGACCGTGAAAGTTGAACTAGATTAAAATATTACAGAAAAATCCTAAAGCCAAAAGGAAACCCTAAACCTAAACATATATATTCTCTCACAAGCCATCAAAAAGCCCTAAACCTGAATTCTTCGTCTTCCTTTTGTTGCTCGAGAGAGAGAGAGAGAGGAGAGAGGAGAGAGAGAGAGAGAGAGAAGAAAAGAAGAAGTCTTTGCAATCTCCAGAAGGACAATCATGAGATGTTATGGGAGAATAGCAGAACGGTGGTTCAAAACAGCGTGATTTATCTGGAATTTTTATAGTAAGTGCTCCTCCTTTAGATCTAGGTTTCGGCTAAAACGGTTTATTTTTTGGAGTATAGCCATTTATCTGAGGGGTATCTGCGCAGAGCTGATGTTCAACTAGTTTAGAAAAAGGATGAGTTTGACAAGGTAAACGATGTTTGATCGAGGTGAAATTGGAGCTGTGGGTAGAGGACATCTGATATCTCAGGTTTTAACCCTTAAATCACACTGCAAGTGCACAACAAAT
>OVAN01011396.1:0-14748 GCA_900406275.1 Anastatica hierochuntica
CGATAATCGTTTGTGTATTCCTAACTGTTCTTTGAGAGATCTTTTTGTTAGTGAAGCACATGGTGGAGGTCTAATGGGACATTTCAGTGTTTCCAAGACTCTTAAAGTATTACAGGACCACTTCTACTGGCCGCAAATGAAAAGAGATGTGGAACGAATCTGTGAAAGATGCGTTACGTGCAAACAAGCTAAGTCTAAGGCTCAACCACACGGTTTGTACAATCCTTTACCTATTCCTTCTCATCCTTGGAATGATATCTCTATGGAGTTTGTTGTGGGTTTACCGCAAACCCGCACAAGTAAGGATTCTATCTTTGTTGTTATTGATCGGTTTTCAAAAATGGCTCATTTCATAGCATGCCATAAAACTAATGATGCATTGAATGTTGCAAATCTGTTCTTTAAGGAAGTAGTCCGTTTGCATGACATGCCTAAAACCATAGTATCGGATAGAGATGCAAAGTTTCTTAGTCATTTCTGGAAAACTCTTTGGTCTAAATTAGGTACTAAGCTGTTATTTTTTACCACATGCCACCCGCAAACTGATGGACAAACTGAAATTGTTAATAAAACCTTCGAAACTCTTTTGCGTGCTTTAATTAAAAAGAATCTGAAATCTTGGGAGGATTGTTTACCACATGCTGAATTCGCATATATTCGTGTTGTGCATACTGCTACTAAATTCTAACCATTTGAGATTGTTTATGGGTTCAATCCTATCTCACCTTTGGATCTAATGCCTTTAGCTTTGAGTGAAATAATTAGTCTTGACGGGAAAAAGAAAGCTGAAATGATCCAGCAGCTACACGCAAAAGCTAAAGAGAATAACGAAAAGAAAACGCAATAATATGTTACTCAAGCCAACAAAGGACGTCACCCACTGATTTTTAAAGAAGGAGATCAAGTTTGGGTTCATTTGAGAAAGGAGAGGTTCCCGAATGAAAGAAAATCAAAGCTGATGCCGAGAATAGATGGACCTTTCAAGAAAATCAAGCGAATCAACGACAACCACTACCAACTTGATTTGCAAGGTAAGTATAATGTGAGTCCTAACTTTAGTATTACTGATTTGGTTCCGTTTCTTGCAGATGAATCAGGTTTGAGGGCAAATCTTTCTTAAGAGGGAGCGGAGGATGTGATCATAGAAATGGAGCATAAGGAGCAACTTGTATCAGAGGATGCATTATCGATTTCTAGTGGTCCTATAACTCGCACTAAGGCTAAGGAGCCTAAGGAAGCAATCAGAGTAATAATTACGCGAGTTTGGAGGCATGAAGACGAACTGGTTCGAAGTGGAGAAATGATTTACCGAGGCTTACTAAATTTCATGCAAGCAAATATAGCTTCAGGAATGATTAACGAATAAACAAGTAAGCTCGGCGTACTCTTTTTCTCTTGTCGGGTTTTGTCCCAATGGGTTTTCCCAATAAGGTTTTTTAACGAGGCGTCGGGTTTACTTTCGCATCATTTATCTTTTAATTTAACAACATCCAACACTTATTTATTTAAATAATTTTGCATGGTCTAAACTAGTTTAAAATAGCATTTATTATGCTGGAATTTCTCAGAGCTTGTATATGTACAAGTCTCTAGTCTCTTTCTCTTCCTTTTCTCTTTAAAAAGCTCGAACATGTACTAAGAAAAATCAGACGTTGATGAATGAATATTTTCTTTGAGATTTCTTCTCTTGTTTGGGGTGTAATATCCAGCAAACTGATCGGATTTCTTGGTGTGTAATATCCACGAATTCTGTTCTTCGGTATATCAAGGATCATTCCGCAAATCCTTGTGTGACCAATCACCTTCAACATCCTTTGTGTTCGAATTCTTCTAGAGTTTGAGCAACAAAGCCTATCCTTCAACCGAGTATACTAGAGTGCGATCACGGGATCACATCAGCCACCATCAATAAGCTTCAAGTAGACGCTGACCACAAAAACAGACAGGAAACATCAGATGCTCTTAACTTGTCTTTAGGGGTTCAAACCCAAAAAATAATTTACATTGTTATTTATGTCTTGTGCAGACAAACTGCCACCACTAAAGAACTTAAGGCTAACACTTATCAGTAAAGTAGGGAGGAAACAAAAGTTGCTCTTAACTTGTCTTTAATGATACAAACACATAAAGAATATGCGTAGTCATTCACGTCTTGTATAGACGGACTTCGACCACCGATAAATTTTTAATCTGACATTGGTCACAAAAGACGATATGAAACAGAAGCTACTCTTAACTTGTCTTTATCGATGCACACACAAAAAAGAATCTGCGTAGTCATTTACATCTTGTGGATATGAACTGCCACAAGCGATAAACTTCAAGCAAAATTTGACCCCTAAAGCAAACAAGAAATAAAAGCTTCTCTAAACATGTCTTCGGTGGCACAGAGCTAAAAAAGAGTGTGCATAGCCACTTATTTATAGTGGAGATGAAATGCTACCATCAATATAATTCAAGCAAAAAATGCAATAAAACTAACCATTAATGCATACTGGAATCAAAAGTTGTTCTTAACCTGTTTGCAGCAACGCATACCCAAAACCAATTTGCATACTCACTTATGTCTAGAGTTTACATACTACCACCACCAATTAAATTCAAGAGGTTGACCACGTATGTATACATGAAATAGAAGCTACTCTTAATTTATCTTCAACAATCTAAACCCAAAAAAGAACCTGCTTTGTCATTTATGACTAGTGCAAACGGACAACCACCACGGATAAACTTTAAGTAATCACCAACCTTTAAAGCAGAAAAGAAACATAATCTTCTTGTAAACTGTCTTCATTGATGCAAACCTTAAAAAAGATTGCATAGCCATTTACGTCTAGTGCAAACGAACGACCACCAGCGATAAACTTCAAGTAAACGTTGACCGCTAAAACATACAGGAAACATAAGCCGCTCTTAACCAGTATTCAGGGACGTATAACCAAAAACTAATATCCTTAGTCATTTACGTCTTGTGCTGACGCACTACCACAACCGATAAACTTCAAGCAGACATTGACAACTAAATCAAACAAGCAATAGAAGATGATCTTAACCTGTCATTATTGACGCAATCCTAAAAAAGAATGTATGTAGCCATATATGTCAAATGCAAATGAATAGCCACAACCAATATAATTCATGCAGAAGCTGCATTAAAAATGATTACTAAAGCAGACAGGAAACAAAAGTTGGTTTTAACTTTTCTTCAGCGATGCAGACCTAAAAAAAAATCTGCGTAGTCATTTACATCTAACGTAGACTTAAAACCACCAACACTAAATTTCAAGCAAACATTGATCAAAAATGCAAACAGGAAACAAAAGCCTCTCTTAACCTGTCTTCATTGAGATAGATGGAATACTATCACTAATTTCCGTCAAGTAGACACTGACCACTACATATTGCAGACAAAAGAAGCAGCCGTTAACCATTGTTCATTGACGGAGACACCCAAAAAAATTTTCGTAGCCATTCACAATTAGTATAGACGAGCCACAAGCACTTATATTATTAAAGCAGAAATTACAATAAAAATAACCACTAAAGTAGATAGTAAACAAAAGGTGCTCTTCACCTGTCTTCAGCGATACATACCCAAAAAAGAATTTGCATAACAATTTACGTATTGTGCAGATAGACTGCCACCACCGATAAACTTCACGCAGAGCTTGACTACTAAAGTATAGATAAAACAAAAGTTGCTCTTAAGTCGTCTTCAGAAATGTAAATCAAAAAAGAAATCATCGTAGTCATTTACATTCTAATGCATACTTACTATTTCCAACGATAACTTCAAGCAAATGTTGACCACTAAAGCATACATGAGTAAGTTGTCCTTAACATGTGTTCAATGACGCAGACCCAAAAAGAGTTTGTTTAGGCATTAATGTTTGGGGCAATCGAACTGCTAACACTGACAAAATTCAAGCAAATGGTGATATAACACTGACGTTAAAGTAGACACTAAACAAAAGCTTTTCTTAGTCTGTCTTCAGCGACACATATCCAAAAAAGAATCGGTGCAGTCATTTACGTCTAGTGTATACAAATTGCCACAATTGATAAAATTCAAGCATACGATGACCACTGATGTAGCCAAGAAACAAAAGTTGCTCATAACATAATTTCATCGATGCATACCAAATAAAAGTTTGCGTAGCCATTTATGTCTAGTGCATACCAACTGCTATCATTGATAGAATTCATGTAGAAGATGCAATAATACTGACCATTAAATAAGGCAGGAAAAAGAAGTTACTATTAACATGTCTTTGGTGATGCAGGCCCAAAAAAGATATATATAGTTAGTTGCGTGTAATGTAGATGGAAAGCGAGCATCGATAAACTTACCAGTAAACCATACGGGAAATTGAAGCTGCTCTTAACATCACTTCAACGATGGAGACACAAAAAGGAATATGCATTGTCATTTACCTCTAGTTTAAACGGACTACACCACCGATAAACTTCAAATAAACGCTGACCACTAAAACTAACAACAATCTGAAGATTCTCTTAACTTGTCATCTGCAATGCACTATGTAGACCCACAAAATGATTTTCGTAGTCATTTTCCTCTAGTGCTATCGGACTTCCACCACCGATAAACTTCAAGTAAACAATTACTACTAATCCATACATGAATTTGAAACACTAGTTGTTGTTAAGTATTCTTCATTGACACATACGCAAAAAAGAGTCTGCGTAGCCAGTTACGTCAAGTGCAAACGCACTACAAACCTTAATATAATTCAAGCAGAAGCTGCAATAAAACTGACCACTAAAGTAGAAAAGAAACATAAGTTGCTCATAACATGTCTGCAGTGATACAGACATTAAAAAGAATCTACGTAGTCTTTGACGTCTAGTGCCCACGGACTGCCACAACCGATAAACTCAAGTAGACGCTCACCACTAAAACATATAGGAAACAAAACATGCTTTTAACATGTCTTCAACAACATTGACCCAAAGAAGAATATCTGGTGTCATTTATGTCTTCTTTTGATGGACTACCACCACCGATAGTCTTTTAACAGATGTTGGCCACCAAAACCGACACAAATAAAAGGCTGCTCTTACCATGTCTTTAGTAATGTAGACCCTAAAATTTTATGCGTAGTCATTGATATCTAGTGCAAATGGAATGTCACCACCGATAACTTCAAGCAGCCGCTTACCACTAGAACATACATGAAACAGAAGTTGCTCTTAACATGTCTTCGGTGACGCATACCCGAAAAAGAAATTGTGTACTCTTTTATGTCATGTGCAAGCGGATCGCCACCACTGATAAATTTGTTGTAGACACTGACCAAAAAATCAGATAGGAAACATACAATGCTCATAAAATGTCTTCATGGATGTTTATCCAAAAAGAACTTTTTGTAGTCATTTACGTCTGGTGCAGACGAATTGCCACCACTGATAGACTCCAAGCCTACACTAACCAATTATGAAAGCTGGAAATAGAAGATGCCCTTAACTTGTCTTCATTAACACATACCCAAAAGAGTATGCGTTGCCATTTATGTCTAGTACAGACGAATTGCCACCATAAATATAATTCATGCAGAGCGCAAATAAAATAACCAATAAAGCCGGTAGGAACACATAAGCTTCTCTTAGCAAGTCTTCAGCAACACATACGTGATAAAAAATAGGCATAGTCGTTTATGTCTTGTGTAGACGGATATCCACAACCGAGAAATTCAAAACATACATAGGCCACTAAAGTAAACAAAAATAGAAGATGCTCTTAGCCTATTTTCAATGACGCATACCCCAAAAGATAATTTTCGTTGTCAATGGCTTGTGCAGACGGACTGCCACCAACAATAAACTTCAAGCAAACATTAAGCACTAGAGCATACAAGAAACATAAGCTACCTTTTAATCTGTCTTCAGTGACGCATACCCAAAAAAGAGTTTGTGTAGCTGTTAACGTTTAATGTAGACGAACTTCCACCACCAATATAACTTAAGTCGATGCTTCAATAATAATTAACCTTAAAGAAAACATTAACAAAAGCTACTCTTAACTTGTCTTAACCGATACAAAGCCATAAAAGAATCGGCATAACGATTAATGTCCAGTGCAGAAGGACTACCACCACTAATAAACATAAAACATAAGTAGGCCATTAAAGCAAACAAGAAGCAAAATATGCTCTTAACCTATCTTCATTGACACAGACCTAAAAAAGATTTCGCGTAAGCATTCATGTCTAGAGAAAACGAACTACTACCAACGATATATTTCAAGTAGGAAAAAGAAGCAAACCCTTAACCTGTCTCTAGTGACGCAAATGTAAAAAATGAATCTGCATAGTCATTTACGTCTAGTGCAGACAGCACCCACAATCAATAAACTTTTTGCAAATGATGGGCACTAAAGCACATAGGAAACATAATAGTTCTTAACCTGTGTTAAGAGACGGAAACACAAAATAGAATTTGTATAGTCATTCGCGTTGACTACAAATGAATTGCCACTACCAATAAGCTTCAAACAAATGATGACCACTAAAGCAAAAAGGAATAAGAACCAGACCAAAAAAATAATCTACGTAGTCATTTACGTCTAGTGCAGACGGACTACCAGCACCGATGAATTTCAAGGAAACATTTACTATTAAAAAACATAAAAATTATAAGCGACGCAGGCCAAAAAAAGAATATATGTAGTCAATTACGTCTAGGGCAGACATTATGGCACCATCGATAATGTTCTAGTAAACACTAACAGCTAAAGTAGGCATGAATTAGAAGCTGCTCTTCACCTGTCATCATTGATGCTAACACCAAAAAGATTATGCGTATACATTTACGTCTAGTGCAGGCGAAGTACCTCCATTGATAAAAAAAAAATGACCACTAAAGTAAGTACGAAAAATAAACTGCTCTTACCTTGTTTTTTGCTACGCGTACATAAAAAAAATCTACAAAGTTTGTTACGTCTAATGTAGACGGACTGTCACCGGCGATAAACTTCAAATAAATGTCAAGCAGAAGATTCCCTTAACTAGTTTTTATTATTCAAATCTAAAAGAGAGTGTGCAGAGCCATTTGCATATAGTGCAAACGAACTGCTACCACCAATATAATTCAAGCAGAAGCTGTAATAAAACTGACAAATAAAGCAGATAGGAAACATAAGCTTCTCCTAACCTATCTTCAGCGACATAAACCCAAAAAAGAATATGCATAGTCATTGACAACTAGTGAAGATGTGCTACCACCAACAATAAAATTCAAGTAGACACTCACCACTGAATCACAGAGGAAACAAAACATGCTCTTAACTTTTCTTCAGCGATGCATAACCGAATATGCGTAGTCATTTATATCTTTGGTAGATGGACGACCACCATGGATAAACTTCAAGCAGACGCTGATCAGTAATGTAGACTTGGAAATATAACTTCTCTTAACTTTTGTTTAGGGATGCATATCCAAAAAAGAATGTGCGTAGTTATTTATAACTTGTGTAGAAATATTTTCTTCACTGATAAACTTTTAACATATACTACCTATTAAACCTGACAAGAACTAGAACGTCATCTTAACATGTCTTCAACGACGCAGATCCAAAAAAATTTTGCGTAGTTAATTACGTCTAGTGAAGATGGAGTGCCACCTCCGACTAACTTCAACCAGACACTGACCACTACAACACACAAAGATAAAACCTGCTCTTGACATGTCTTCAACGATGCAGACACCAAAAATAATTTGTGGTCATTTATGTCTTGTGTTGACAGACTGCTACCACCAATGAACTTCAAGCATACAATGATCAAAGCAGACTTAGAAGCATAAAATTCCCTTAATTTGACTAGATGAAACATACCCAAAGAACAATGTGCGTAGTCATTTATGACTTGTGCAAGCGGAATTTCTTCACTGATAAATTTTTAACAGATGTTGGCCACTAAAATAGACATGAATTAGAAGCTGCTCTTAACCTTTCTTCAGCGAACATGACACAAAAAAGAATCAACATAGTTGTTTACTTCGAGGGTAGATGGTCACACAACAGATAAACTTTAAGCTGACGCTGACGAGTAAAACAGATAGGAAAACAAAGCTGCTCTTGATCTTTTTTCAGCGCCACATTCCCAAAAAAGAATTTGCATTGTCATTAATGTTGTATACCACTACCAATAAACTTCTAGATGACACTGACCACTAAAGAATACATAAAAAAAGTTGCTCTTAACATTTCTTTAGCGACCTAGACACAAAAAGAATTTGCAAAGTCATTTACATATGTGCAAAAGGACTGCCACCACCAATAAACTTAAAGCAGTCATTAACCAGTAAAGCCGAGAGCAAACAAAATCTCCTCATAATCTATCTTCAATGACGCACACCCAAAAAAGAATATGCAAAGCCATTTACGTCTAGTGCGCACAGATTGCCACCACCCATAAACTTTAAGTAGACATTGACCACTATAAAAATACTTGAAATAGAAGATGCTCTTAACCATTCTTTATTTACACATACCCAAAAAAGAGTATGCGTAACCATTTACGTCTAGTGGAGACGTACTCTAACAACCTATATAATTCAAGAAGAAGCTGCAATAAAATTGACCATTAAAGCTGACAGGAAATATCACCTACCCTAAACCTATCTTCAACCACACATATACAAAAAAGAATATGCTTAGTAATTTACGTCTTGTGCAAACAAATTGCCACCAACGATAACTTCAATCATACATTGGCCACTAAAGTAGAGAGGAAACAAAGGCCAATCTTAACATGTCTTCAACAACATAGACCCAAAAAGGTTTTATATAGTGATTTATGTCTTGTGTATACATATATTGCCACAACCAAAAAGCTTCATCCAGATGTTAACAATTAAAGTAAACAAGAAATAAAAGTTGCTCTTAACTTGCTTTCTGCAAAGCAAGTGAAAAAAGAATTTGCATAGCCATTTACATCTTATACTGACAAACTACCACTACCATTATAATTCACGAAGATGCTTCAGTAAAAATGACCATTAAAGCGAACAAGAAGCATAAGTTTCTCTAGCCTGCCTTTAATGAGGGACTTAAAAAAATATGTTTAGTCATTTACGTTGACCACACAAGCAAACAAGTATCAAAAGCTTCTTTTAATGTACATTAGTGAGGCAAACTAAAAATAAAACTTCCACAATAGATAAAATTCTAGAAAAGACTGACCAATAAAGCAGTCGGAAAGCAAACTTTGTACTCAACATAGACCAAAAAAAGAGTTTGTATAGCTATTTACGTCTAGTGCATACGAACTTCCACCATCTATATAATTCATTTAGAAGCTACAATAAATATGACCACTAAATCAAACAGGAAACATAAGTTGCTCTTAACATGTCTTCAATGATGTAAACCCAAAAAGAATATGTGTAATCATTCACATCTTGTGCATAAAAATTGTTACTAGCAATCTAGTTGAGACAGATTGCCACCACTAATAAACTTTAAGCAAACTATGACCTCTAAAGTAGAATGGAAATAGATGCTTCTCTTAACTATATTCATTGATGCATACCCAACACAGAATATGCGTAGCCTTTTACGTCTAGTATAGAAGAATTGCCACCACATATATAATTCTAACAGAAGCTACAACAAAACTAATTTTTAAAGCATATAGGAAATAGAAGCCACTAAAACAAATAAGAACCAAAAGCTGTTCGGAACATGTCTTTAGGATGCACACCCAAAACATAATTTTCGATGTCCTTTATGTCTTGTGGAGACAGATTTCAAGTAGACGTGGACCATAAAAGTACACAAGAAACATAAGTTGCTCTTAACTTGTCTTCATTGACGCATAACAAAAAAAGTTATGCGTAGCCAATTATGTCTAGTCTAGATGAACTTCTACGATATATAATTCATGAAAAAGCAAATATAAATTGGCTACCATATATAACCCTTAACCTGTCTTCAACGACGCATACGAAAAATATAATTTGCGCAGTTAGTACCGTATAGTGCAGATAAAGTTTCACCAAATATGAACTTCAATTAGATGCTGACCAAAACAGCATACAAGAACTTGAAGCTGCTCTTAACCTCTCTTTAGCGATACATACCAAAAAATATGCGTAGTCATTTACATATTGTGTCAACGAGCTGCCGCAACCGATAAACTTCAAACAGACGGTGACTACTAAAGTAGACAAAAAACAAAAGATGCTCTTAATCTAGCTTCATTGACACATAGTTGAAAAAGAGTATGGGGGCCATTTAAGTCTAGTGCAGAAGAACTACCACCACTAATATAATTCAAGTAGTAGCTAACATCAATCTAACCACTAAAGCATACATGAATCAGAAGCTTCTCTTAACCTATCTTCTGCGAAATAGACCCAAAAAAGAATATACGTAGCAATTGACATCTATCGCAATCAGTCTACCACAACCATAAAACTTCAAGTAGATGATGACCACTAACGTAGACAGGAAACATAAGCTAGTCTTAACCGGTCCTCAGAGACGCAAACCAAAAAACTAAAATGCATTTTCATTTTTGTCTTGTGCTGACGGATTGCCACCAACAATAAACTTCAACTAAACATTGACCATTGATGCAGAAAAGAAAAAGAAGTTGTTATTAACCTCTCATTATTGACGAAGACCCAAGAAGTGATTGCATAACCAGTTACATCTAATGAGATAAACTTCGTGGAGACTCTGACAACAAAGAAGGCTAGTCTGCTCTTAATGTATCTGCATAGATGCAAACAAATTTTCACGCTGATATACTTCAATCATATGAAGACCACTAAAGCATAGAAGAAACAAAAGTTTTTCTTAAGTTGTGTTCTTTAACGCAGGCCCAAAAAATAGTTTGCGTAGCCATTTACGTCTATTGTAGACAAACTGCAATAACTAATATTATTCAAGCAGATGGTGCAATAAAACTTACCTCTAAAGTAGATAGGAAACCTAAGCTACACTTAACATGTATTTATCTACATAGACACTAAAATGAATCTGCATATTCATTTACATATTTTGCAGAGTGACTGCCACAACCGATAAACTTCAAGAAAACACTCACCAGTATAGAAGACAGGAAACAAATGCTTCTCTTAACATGTCTTCAATGACGAAGGTATAAAAAAGAGTTTGTGTTACAATTTACGTCTTGTTCAGAAGGATTGCCAACCGATAAACTTCAAGGAATGCTTACAACAAGAAGAGACAGGAAACAAAAGATGCTCTTAACCTGTCTGAAGAGAAGCAAACTGAAAAAAGATTCTACATAGTCAATTATGTATAGTTCAGATGGACTGCCACCAACGATAAACTTCTAATAACAGCTAACTACAAAAGAAGACTTGAAATAAAAGCTGCTCTTTCCTTGCCTTTATTAATGCAAAATGAAAAAGAGTTTCCATAGCCATTTACGTCTAGTGCAGACAAACTGCCACCACCAATATAGTTCAATCATAACATGCAATAAAATTAACCCTTAAAGAAGACTCGAATCAGAAACTGCTCCTCACATGTCTTTAGCAACGCAAACTAAAAAAAAATATGTGTAGTCATTGACTTCTACTATAGATGGACTGAAACCTCCAATAAACCTTCAAGTAGATACTGACAACTAAAGTATACATGAAACAGAAGCTGCTCTTAACCTGTCATTAGTGATGTAGGCCCAAAATATAATATGCATAGTCATTTATGTCGTGTGTAGACGGAGGGACAGAAAACAGAAGTCGATCTTAACATGTCTTAAGGATGCATACACAAAGAAGAATATGCGTAGTTATTCTCATCTTCTTATGACGGACTGTCACTATTGATAAACTTCAAACAGACTTGGCAACTAAAGTGGAGAGGGAAAAAAACCTGCTATTCATCTCTTTAGCAAAGCAGACACTAAAAGTATCATGCATAGTCATTTACATCTAGTGCGCACGGACTGCTACCAGCAATAAACCTCAAGAAGACGTTGACCACATAAACATGCAAGAAAAAAAGCTCTCTGCACCTGTCTACGTTGGGCGAGATGAACTGCCACCACCGGTAAACTTCAACACTAGTGAAGACCTCGAAAGTATAAAATAGAAGTTGTTCTTAACTTATGTTCCATTGACGAAAAACCAAAAGGAGTTTATGTGGCCATTTACGTCTAGTGTCGATAAAATTTCACAACAAATATTATTCAAGTTGAAGGAGTAATAAAACTGAAAACTAAAGTACACGTGAAATAGAAGCTGCTCTGAAAAACTCTTCAGTGATGTAGATACAAAAAGGAATATGCATAGTCATTTACGTCTTATTTACATAGATTGCCATCACTAATAACAAACACTCACAACTAAAGAAGACCTGAAATCGAAGCTACTGTTAAACTTTCTTCATCAATGCATGCGTAAAATAGAGTTTGCAAAGCTAGTTACCTCTAGTGCAGAAAGACCGCCACAACCGTTAAACTTCAAGTAGACAATGACCATTAAAGGATATAGGGAAAAAAAATACTTCTTTTAACATGTGTTCTTTGTTGCAGATCCAAAAATGAATTTGCGTAGCCATTTATGTCTAACACATATGAACTATCACCACCAATATAATTCAATAATATAATGCAGTATTAATTACTAAATATGACAGGAAACAAAAATTTCTCTTTAAATGTCCCAAGTAACGCAGAACCAAAACAATCTACATAGAAATATATGTGTAGTGCTGATGGACTACCAAAACCGATAATCTTAAAACAGACGCTGACCAACAAAAAGCCACCTTCCATTAACTTATGGCAAACGCTGACAATTAAAGCTTACATGATACATAAACTACTATTAATATGTCTTCATTGATGCAAACCCGAAAAGAGTTCCCATTGCCATTTACTTCTTGTGATGACGAACTATCACCAGGTGTATAATTAATGTAGATTTGCATTAAAAATGACCAATGTTGAACACAGGAAACATAAGCTGCTCATAAAATGTGTTCAGCGATGCAGACCCAAAGAGAATTTGCGTTGACATTTTACTTAGAGCAAAAGCGGAAATAGGTCTGACCGCTAGAGCATACAAAAAATGAAGCTTCCTTTAGCATTTCATCAGTGTCGCAGACCCTTTATTGAATCTTCATGGTCACTATTTTTAGGGAATGCATACTGTTACGCTAGAGCAGATGCTGAAATATTTCTAATCCCTTTAGCAGACAGGAAAATAAAGTTGTCATTAGCCTTCCATTAGTATCGCATACCTTTAATAAAATTTTCATGGCCATTATGTTTTTCAGAATGTTGACTGTTAAGCTTAGAGCAGACAGGGAAATAGGTCCGACCGCTAGAGCATACAGAAAAATGAAGTTTTCTTTAGCATTTCCTAAGCGCCGCAAACCCTTTATCGAACTTCCATGGCCCTTATAATTTACGGAATGTGGACTGTTACGCTTTGATCAAACGCTTAATTATTTCTAACCACTAGAGTAGACATGAAAACGAAGGTTTCTTTAGCATTTCACAAGCGTTGTAGACCCTTCATGGAATCTTCGTGGCAATTATGTTTTTCGGCATGCGGACTGCTACACTTAGTGTAGACGCTGAAATAGGTTTGACCGCTAGGAAAAACAGGAAAATGAAAGGCCAACTCCAAAGTGAATGGTTTAACACTATTTGATCGTTAAAATTTTACTTTTTCTTCTCCAACCGAACGACATATTCAATATTATAACAATGTGATTCTTGTTTTTCTTGTAGTGTCACATTATTTTTAGTTTGACACTGTAGCGACGGGAAAATCTTTTGTTTTGTCATTTTGCATTACTTTATGATCAAGAAGTTGATTTTAATATTTCCGATTACAAAAAAATTATATATGAGTTATTGTTTTATAATTATGAAAATGAATTTATTAAACAAAAGAAATATATCATAACTTTTGTGTTATAATTTTTAAAAAATTTTGGAACAATTTTTTTTTTAAATCTACTATTTCAATATTTAATAGAAAATTTAATTAATTAATTTGTTTTAAGAATAGTTACTATTTATCAAAATGATTAAATAATTAGTATTTATCATTATTATTACACAATTACGAGTATCTTTAATTAAGTAATAACATAATATTAGAGAATATTCTTTTGAGTGTAATACTTGGTATTAAGGTTGGAGATGAAAATCAATTTAGAGAAAAAATTACACTACAATACTTTTGTTTTGATACTAAAATATTGTTGTGGTTGGAGATGCCCATTTCCATCAACCCCACATAACCTTTACCGAATCTGTCTGGTCGATCTGTTTTAAGGCTTACGCACGGTAATTCTTGGAGCAGACGCTACAATAGGTGTGAGAGCTAGAGCAGACTGGAACATAAAGCTGCCCCTTAACCTTCCATCACAACCACATCCCCTTTATCGAATCTGCATGGCCATTATATTTTCCAATATGCGAATTGATACGTACAGAGCAATGATAGCTCAGGTTTTCATCCGAGATAACACTGCAAGCGTACAGATGTACGTTGTAGTGATTCGGGATCGAACCCATATAGACCAAAAAGTAGCACGAAGATTTAAGAACAAACAGCGGGCTAAGGCTAAAAAGATGTCTTGTAGAATGATGCAAAATCGAAATAAAGAAAGCAAAGAAGACGCAGCAAGCAAACGAGNGCAAATTAGAAAGCAAAGAAACGCAGCAAGCAAACGAGGTTGTAAAACAATTCAAAGAAGTGTTGGACATCGGGTATTCTCAGGGAAACAATTCA
>OVAN01011399.1:0-14746 GCA_900406275.1 Anastatica hierochuntica
GATGCTTCTATCATTAATAAAGACATCCTTCTCATTAGTTTCTCAACAATGTGCTTAAATTTTCACCCTGAGAATCAACACATGCTGCAAGTGCATAGGGGTTGTGGTAGAACTTTGGGATCAAATCCACAAGGAACAAGAACCACACTACGAGTTTATAGGAGTCGAATTAAGCTAAAGCAAAACTAATTGGTTTTGTGTTTGGGATATGATGCACGAAATTAGCAGTAAATCAAACTAAACTGAGCAAGAAAACACGTTCAAAATATAAATAATAGAAAGCATTAGGTAGCGGGGAAATATCAAGTTTCAAGGATCGATTAAAACGAATAAAAAGATCAATACATTCAATTGTTATGTCCTAGAACTCGAATCATGCAAGGATAATCACTCTCCACTACAGTAACATCAATTATTAATGTCTACATAACGTAAAGTATTCAATTCTTGTTGGTAATCAAGAGAATAAAATAGCATAAAGTTCAGATTCAAATTTTCACAAAAACTCGGTAAATCACTCTTGCTAATACCAAGATTTTTGCTCATCCATAATAGTAAAGGGAATTTAACAACCTTTCAGTGAGTAAATTAATCCAAAATAACAGTAGCTAGATGGTCAATCTAGTAACTATCTTCAAACAAAAATCTATTAACCTAACAATCAATCCATGAACCTCTTTTTAAACCCCTAAACCCAACAAATAAACTACTCAAAGCTCATCATAGCATTATATACGCATGAGACATAAGTAGAAAAAATCAATTGATTAAGAGCTAAAAGGTTTATAAACTTAACAATATCAATTACAAAGCGAGAGTTTCTCCTAAGAAGCTCTTCAAGGAAAATGTATGGTACAAGTTCTCCATCTCCTAAGGTCTATTCTATCTATGAAAGTCATGGCTCCCTATTTACAAACAACTAAAAACATGTATTTATAGGGTTAGGTCATAAAAAGTCGGTTTAGGTCTTGTTTGGAGTCAAAATATGTTTCCACCATGGGGGCTCTTTTCGGCCCAAATTGGTGGGAAAATGTCCACCTACCGGTGGTGAAAAAGCTTGGCACCGATTTATGTGTGGTTTTTTCCCAAAACCTGTGCGAGCTCATTTCTGCGCACATCTCAACTTCATGGCAGATGGACAAGTCTTCAGTAAAATGCTTGTAACTTATGATCTACAGATCCAATTGCCTTGAAATAAACTACATTTTAGAGCTAAATCAAAGTTCTAGTTTCTGTTTAAATTTCATCAAAATCCAAATGGCTCTAAATTGCTCCAAATTGTATAATTCAACCTGACTCAAAACACTAAATATATAAGAAAACTACCATATCGTAAAGGTTTACCAAAAACACTACAAAAATCAAATAAAAACTATAGGAAAATCAAGTAAACATGATTTTATCAATTGGCTCAGTGATTTCAGTTGGATTTGAATCTTTTTACTCACTTCATGGATTTACATATGAAGTTTTCAATAAGCATAACCATCTTTTTGAAAGTTTTTATTAAGATGGGAAGAGGGGAACCATAGGGTTCATGTTGTCGGGTCTGAAGAGGAGTCTGATTCGATGTATACCAAGCCTCAAGATGAGAGAATTAAGTTCATTAATTGTTAAGTAGCTTAGGATTATTCGGATAGCAAGGGATATGGTGTCTCAGTTAGCTCATCAACTTGGGCTATTTCGTGCGTAAAGCTCCAGTCAAACACCGATGCTATGGACACTAGTCATTAGTCAATGTCTTTAGCTCAAAGTTAGACTTTTTCAGACTGGTTTGACTCAATAAAACATTTTTGTTTTAAATTTTTTAAAAAGAACAAAAAATCAAGAAAAAAACATTATTAACAAGAAAAATCCCCTATACCCAAGGAAAAGAAGTATTGGGCAATAAGAATCCTCCCAGATTTAACTTACACCGTCTCGGTGTAAAATTAAGTGAAGAAGGCACTGAAACTAATGTTAAAGGTAAGGAATATGATAACTTAGCTAGTTGGTGGAAATTATGGAGAAAAGTTCATTCATATGTGATGTTTTGGATAAACTGAAATAAAGTTCAATGGGGCGTTTATTATTATTATTATTATTATTATTATTATTATTATTTTAATTCGAGAAGAATGCTTCGACCAAATTGAAAATCTACTAGAAAAAGACATATGTTAGTAATAAAGATGAAATTTAAAGGCTGGAGCTCATACCAAATTTAATTTCTCCGAGTTTTGTGTCTTTGAAGTCCGACACGACTCATTTCAGTGAAAGCCTGGCTGGTTTCTTAAATTGTTGAGGGTAACATTTTATTATCTTTTTATCGATCTCTTTATCTTTCTTTTAAGCACATTCAAATTTATTGGCTCCGTGATTTCAATTGGATTTAAGTCATTTTTACTCCCTTCATAGCCTTACATATGATTTTTTTATTAAGCATACGCACCTTTATAAAAAATTTATAAAGAAGGGAAGATGGGAACTATAGGCTTCATGTTGTCAGGTCTGAAGAGGAGTTTGATTTGATGTATACCAAGCCCCAAGACAAGAGAATTTAATTGATTAGTTGTTGAGTGACTAATGATTATGAGGATATGAAGGGGTCTAGTACATCGGTTAACTGATCCACTTGGACATTTGATGTATTGTGATTTTGTAGGTTTTTATTTGCGTCTTTAGTCGAGAAAGGTTATTTTATTTTGTGTCCTTTTTGGGTCATTGTTCTTCTTCTTTTTTCTACACATGATATAGGTTCAAAATGAGGAAAAGAATACGATGTGATGGATTTCAGAGCGTGAAGATCATTCTGGACAAATGCTACGGAGGAGCTAGATCAAGAAGCCAATTTTCTAGGCAAGATGCCTTGGATCGACCAATCCATGCTCCATGGATTGACCGATCCAGGGCATGTCGCAAAAATCTGATTTTTTAAATCAGACACTGAACCAATGAAACCAAAAATTAGACCGGGATACTTGTAAATATAACCTAAACCGATGGAGAGCTTTGTAACCTAAGGGAGAAGATCTACTTGTGTACCCCGAATCAGAGAAGATTTCTTAACCCTTTTTGTCTTTTATTCAATAACAATCATTTCTCTCTTTGATTTTCTTTGTGATTGTTTAATTAACATGTGTGATTGTTCTATAGTTGGGTTTAAGATTTCTCACATAGGGATTTAATGATTCAGTGATTGATAGGTTGCTAGATTAGGGGATTATCAATTGATTTTCATTTATCTTTTTTCTTAATGCTTAAATTAGCTTTGATCACCAAGTTTATGAACTTAGGTTGTTTAACGCACCGAAAGTGTTTGATTAAATGCTTGAAAGAAAGATAATTGTGCAAATTTTCTTAGACCAATGTAAATTGATGTGTAAGCAATTTGTGAACAAATGAGTCCTATTTAGAATGCATGTTTAGGATTTAAAACTCAACAGAAGTTAGTGTCTAGGATCCTTAAACATAGATAGTTAGCGCTACGGAAGTAGGTTAATTATAATCTTGTGAATTGAGTTCAATATGGCTCTTAATTGTTTCCCTGGCAATAAAACCTGCAATCATGATGAATTGATTTTTCTAAGAGCACTCTGTGCCCAACGTTTTTCTCTGATTGATTTACATCCCACTCGTTTCATTACTTTCTGATTACTTGATTTCAAATTATGCATCTTTATGAACTCTTCTTTTTCGTTCTTAGCTTGTGTGTGATTCATAGCTTTTCGTGCAATTTTTGGTCTCTGTTGATTCGATCCAAAACCACTATAACATGCTTAATTGTATGCTTGCACTGATTTCTAGGGTGAAAACCTGAGCTATCATGTTTTCTGGCGCCGTTTTCGGGGAGAAATAAGTCATCTTAGAGCGATCATTGCGTGATTAAGGCATTTACTTTACTTTGTTTAATATCTTCTTTTTCTTCTTTGTTTTTTTCCTTTCAGGTGCATGAACATGACTCACACTAGAAGCGAAGGAAAAGAGAATCTTCTTGAGTTTGAGCAGGAACTTGGACGTCTAGAGAGACAACAGAAGAAAGGGAAGTCACTTGAGGCTATTATGGAGTCTGAGTTCGAAGACACTATGGGTGATAACATTGAGAACTTTCAGATCCGGAACAATCCTCTTTTCCTAGAGTTTTTCCAGGAGTCGACCCACCTGCTGGAGGTGGTATTAATGTTGGTATTCAAGAAAACAACCAACAAAATGTTGTAGTTGGAGGGAAACATGGCGTGAACCAACCTTAGCAGAGGATGACTTTGGCGCAATATGATACTCTTGAGGCCTTCTATGCGAATCAGGCTGGGATTCGTCCACCTCTTATTGAAAGGAGAGATTTTGAGATCAACACTGGTCTCATCAATTTTGTGCAACAGATGCAGTTTCATGGGTTACCATTTGAGAATCCAATGCACCACTTAGAAAAGTTTAAAGCAATCTGCAACACCATTCAACATAATGGAGTACCTGCTGAGGTTTTAAAGTGCAGGTTATTCATCTTCTCACTCAATTGCAAGGCTATGAGATGGTACAACGGTTTTGGAACCTAACTCATTGACTACTTGGGAAGAGATTAAGGCAGCTTTCTTGGGGAACTTCTTCACGGAGTCTAGGTCTATGTCTCTCAGAAACAAGATAGTTTGATTTCAACAATTAGACACATAAAGTTTCCATGCATCCTGAGATAGATTCAAAGAGTACACGAATGATTGCCCACATCATGGCTTCACAGGATGGAATCTCCTTAACATTTTCTACAATGGAATTGATGAGAAGTATCGGAACACCATGGAAACTGCCAGCTATGGTGATTTTATGAAAAAGACTATGGGAGAAGCTTACACGTTGGTGAACAATATGGCGAGTAGCCAAGCAAATTGCACGTCTGATTCTGATCGAGGTAAAGGAATTGTGGCCATTGATTCAAAGAGGATTAATGATTTGAAGTCAAAGCTTGATGAGCTGATGAGAAGAGATCAGAAAGGGGTACACTATCCTGGGGAACAGAACGACGAACCCATGTTCCAAGAGCAGAAACTCGAAAAAATGTACAAGGAGTTCATAGCTAAAGAGCTCAACGATAATCAAGTAGACGTAAATTACATTGGAGGCCGAGGAAACTATGAGAGCAAAGATTTCAACCAACAGAACCAGTTCCAGAACAAACTCTTTGGCCAGAACTCAAGTGTTTTTGATCCTGGGTATCAGAGTAATATTCATAATCAGAATAGTGGTTTTTGGAACAATGGGTATCAGCAAAAGCAACAATATGGTTCATGGGGTTTCAAGAACAAATATCAGTCACGTTACCAGAATTAGAACTAGAGACAATCTTCTTCGTCATCTCAAGAAAGTGATATTAAGAAAATATTAAAACAAGTGTTGGAGAATCAGACCAAGTCTGCGGCGGATATAAATTAGAAAGTGGATAACATGTACAATGATCTCAATGGTAAATTTGATACGTTGAGTACTCATATAAAGTTACTGGAAACACAAGTCGCTCAGAATTCTCCTGGTAACAGAGCATCACAAGGCATTATTCAAGGGAAACCGAAAAAGAACCCCAAAGAGTACTGCAATGCAATCACATTGAGAAGTGGAAAATTGCTTGAAAATGGCAGGATGGAACAAATTGATTGATCCAAGGAAGATCGGTCGATCTGAGGCATC
This sequence comes from Anastatica hierochuntica, assembly GCA_900406275.1. Taxonomy (NCBI): domain Eukaryota; kingdom Viridiplantae; phylum Streptophyta; class Magnoliopsida; order Brassicales; family Brassicaceae; genus Anastatica; species Anastatica hierochuntica. Next base: position 5,656 of record OVAN01011399.1, read on the forward strand.
TACATCTAATAAAAATTCTCGCAGAATGGAATGGATCATCGATCCATCCCCCATGGATCGATCGATTCAAAGCATGAAGATTGTGTACAGAATTCAGACATAGCACAGAACGCCACAGAGGTTGCAGATGAGTATGTACTCCTCCCCTTATGTTCTTAAGGTTTCTTACCCTTCTAGACCCCAACAGAAATTCAAAGACCATGCTTAAGGGAAGCTGAAGAATATGGTTGGCGAGTTACACACTAGACTACCTTTCACCAACGCAGTTAAGATGGTACCGTCTCTTAACGATACATGAAGGAGATTCTTTCTGATAAGATGATATTAGATTAAGGAGTCTCTATGCTTACGACATAATGTAGTGCAGTTCTTCAGAATATCGCACCTAAGAAATGAGAGGATCCTGGACCTTTCGTGTTGCCGTGCAAGATTGGATCTCTTACATTTGAGAGATGTCTGTGTGATTTGGGATCAGAAGTTAGTGTCATGCCTTTGTCTGTGCCTCAGAGGTTGGACATGATCAACTATAAGCCGACCATGATGTCTCTAGTGCTAGCTGATATATCAATCTGAGGGCCAGTGAGAATTCTTTACAACGTTCCCATCAGAGGTTGATAAGGCTACGTGTACACAGATTTCATAGTTTCTAGAGCTTGAAGAAATTCCCAACCTATTTTCTTGGGTAGACCATTCTTATCCACTGCTAGAGCCATGATTGATATGCAGAACGGTAAAATTGATCTCAATGTCGGGAAGTTGACTATGAGATTCAATATTGAGATGTCTATGAAGAAGCCTACCATTGATGGGAATGCCTTCTAGGTAGATACACTCACATATATGATTGAGGAGTCTGCTGAAGAGCTGTATAAAGAGGAACCACTACGAGTTGCTTTGACTGAGATTGAGAGTGAATATGGGTTTCTGAATGAAGAGACATCTTAGGTTGCCACGTTGCTGGACTCGACACTAACAATTGAGAAGCACATCGCGTACATCATGCTCGAGGAGCCATCATCTGTGACATCGACTACTCTTGTGGCAAGTTCAAAGTCTCATTGGAGGAAGCTGAAAGCTCCAAAACTCGAGCTCAAGCCATTGCATGCACGATTGAGGTACATTTTCGTGGGCCCCTATTCTACATACCTTGTGATTGTCAATGCTAACTTGAATGAAGTTGAGACTGCCTTACTTCTTTCGAAGTTGAGGAAGTATAGAAAAACATTGGGGTGTTCTTTGAATGATATCACTAGTATTTCTCTAGATCTTTGTATGCGTATGATTCACTTGGAGGATGAATCCAAGACTTCCATTTAATATCAAAGGAGACTGAATCCAAAGCTGATGGAAGTTGTCAAGAAGAAGATTCTGAAACTTTTGGGTGCAGGTGTGATTTATCCCATCTCTGACATCACATGGGGTGAGTTCAGTTCATGTAGTACCAAAGAAAGTTGGGAACGTTGTCATCACAAATGAAAAGAATGACCTCATTCCCACCAGGACAATCACATGCCACAGGATGTGCATTGATACAGGAAGCTGAACTCAGTAACGAGAAAGGATTACTTTCCACTTCCTTTTTTTGATCAAATGCTTGAGAGACTTGCTAATCATCTTTATTATTGCTTTCTTGATGGTTATTCGTGTTTCTTTTAGATTCTTGTCCATCCGGCAGACCAGGAGAAGATCACATTCACGTGTCCCTGTGAGACATATGCTTACCGGAGAATGCCATTGAGTTATGCAATGCACCAGCGACATTCCAACGCTGCACGATTTCTATGTTTACTTATTTAATTGAAGATATTATGGAAGTTTTATGGATGATTTCTCTGTATATGGTTCTTCGTTCTCTAACTTTCTATCTAACATTTCGAGGGTTTTAGAACGATGTGAAGAGAAACACCTGGTTCTAAACTGGGAGAAGTGTCATTTCATGGTGAAGGATGGGATTTTTTTAGGTCACATGATTTCAGAGAAAGGTATCGAAGTAGAAAAAGCCAAAATCGAAGTGATGACAAGTCAACAACCCCCTACTTCTGACAAAGATATTCGCAGCTTCCCTGGACATGCGAGTTTCTACAGAAATTTCATAAGGGATTTCTCCAAGATTGCTAGACCTCTAACTCACCTTCTCTGTAAGGATGTGAAGTTTTATTTTGATTCTGATTGTTTGTCAACTTTTCAGACAATCAAGGAGGGCCCTTGTTAGTACACCAATTGTGCAGGCACCGGATTGGGATTTGCCTTTTGAGATAATGTGTGACGTCAATGACTATGCAGTAGGAGTTGTTTTGGATCAGCGGAAGGATAAGAAGCTCCATGTGATTTACTAAGCTAGCATAACACTTGATGACACTTGGATCAAGTATGCAACTACAAAAAAGGATTTCTTGGTTGTGGTTTATGCATTCGAGAAGTTCAGACAATACTTTGTGGGATCCAAAGTCATTGTTCACACTAATCACGCGGCTTTGAGGTACCTTATGTCTAAAAAAGATGCTAAACCGAGACTTTTGAGATGAATATTATTGTTACAGGAATTTCATCTGGAAATTTAGGATAAACGAGACATTGAGAACGCCGCTAGGATAAACGAGACATTGAGAACGCCGCTGCAGATCACCTGTCTCGCCTGCGAGTGGAAGCTGATACCCCACTTGATGATAGTCTCCCAGAGGAGAATGTCTACATGGTCACCTTGCTGGAAGATGAGTATTTGGATAGAGCATATGTTTTCGCCATTAGACATATCCATGACGAGATTCCTTGGTTCGCAGGCTTTGTGAACTATCTGAGTGCAGAAGTGGAGCCACCAAATTTCGCAGACTACGCAAAGAAGAAGTTACTCAGAGACGCTAGACATTACTTTTGGGATGATCATTTTCTCTACAAGAAATGCTCCGATGGACTTTTTCACAGGTGCATTCGACAGTCAGAAGTGTACGGAATTCTTTATCATTGCCATGGTTTAGATTATTCTGGTCATTTCGCTACCTTCAGGACAATTTCGAAGGTGTTACAAGTAGGCTTCTGGTTCCCTACTATTTTTAAGACACCCATGACTTCGTTTCCATGTGTGATGCCTATCAGAGATAAGGAAATATTAGCAAGAGGAACGAGATGTCTCAGAACTTCATCCTGGAAGTTGAGGTGTTCGATGTATGGTATTGATTTCATGGGACCATTCCCACCGTCCTATGAGAATCAGTACATCTTGGTTGATGTGGACAACATTTCCAAATTGTTTGAGGCGCTAGCAAGCCCTACAGTGACGCCAAGGTGGTCTTGAAGATGTTTAAGTAAAGTGATTTTCTCACGATTGGGGTTCCCAGAGTTGTCATTAGTGATGGAGGATCTCACTTTCTTAACAAGCTGTTTGAGAGTATGCTGAAGAAACATGGAGTTCGACATAAGGTAACTACACCTTATCATCCTCAAACCAGTGGTCAAGTAGAGATTTATAACAGAGAGATAAAGGGAATCCTAGAGAAGATGGTTGGAAAGATGAGGAAGGATTGAGCCGTTAAGCTCGATTAAGCTCTATGGGCATACCGCACTGCATACAAGACTTCTTTGGGCACAACACCTTATCATTTGGGCTATGGGAAGTCTTGTCACTTTCCAGTTGAGTTAGAGTACAGCAGTTTATGGGCTACAAAATTGATGAATTTTGACATCAAGCTAGCAGCTGAGAAGCGGATGATTCAGATTAAAGAACTCGATGAGATACACCTGAATGCCTACGAGAACACGAGGATCTACAAGGAAAGGACAAAGGCATTCCATGACAGGAGAATCATACAATGCCATTTTCCTGCAGGAGATCAGGTACATCTATTTAACTAACGTCTGAAGTTGTTTCCAGGAAAGTTGAGGTATGACCATACCATTTTCATACCATTCACAATTGCTGAGGTATGACCACACAGAGTCGTTGTTCTTGAAGACAATGGTAGGACATTTATTGTCATTGGCCAAAGATTGAAGTCATACATTGCATGGGTGCAAATCAAAGAAGGAATTCAAATTCCTTTAATGGATCCACCTGCCATCTGATCGCACTACAGTAAGCTTTGAGACTTAAAGCAAGCGCTGAGTGGGAGGCAACCCACTAGGTAGTTTTTCTATCTTTCTACTAAGAATTTTTAGTTATTTTTGATTTTTGGTTGTGTTTTGAGATTGGTTTCAGGAAATTTCATAAATCTGGGCGTAATTTGGCAAAATGCCTGGATTTTTCGATCCAGGGTAGAAAATGGTCAATCTGAAACAAGTGTAATACGAGAATGCAAGAAACAAGGTAGAATGCCTTGGATCTTCCGATCCAAGGCACATGGATCGGTCGATCCGAGTCATGTCGCGAAAAGAGGATTTGGGCAAAATGCCCTGGATCGATCGATCCATGGCACGTAACGATCCAGGGCACTAAACCGACACAGATAACCGTTTTTCGGTTTAATTCACTTGAATTAAACCGGAAAACACAAATAAAACTCGAGCATGCATGAGAAGTGGATAAAAAACACAAAATTTGTGTTGTTCTTCAACTTCTTCCTCTCAAACACTCTCAACTTTCATCAAACTCAATCCTAGGTGTGCGTTCTCAGTTTTCGTATAACAATTTTGGGTTTAGGGTTGGTTTTAGGGGTTTTTGATTCATGCATTTATACTTTGAAATCAGTTGTTCTATGGCCTTATAAGCATGTAGTTGACGATTCTAGAAGGAAACTACGCCCCCATATTGGTTGTTTGATGAGTTGTATTGATGAGTTTTTCTCAAGAATGAAAATTGCTAAAAATTGTATTTTTTTTATATCCTTGATGATTGGTGTTGATTTCTTTTAGCGAGTGAGCTTAAGAAATGTGATTTTAGGATTAGAAAGCGAATTTGCGAGAAAACAATGAGTGTTGATTTTTGTTGCTCTCAGCTCCCAACTTTTTCGTATAAGTGATGGTTTTCGCTTGTTAATTATGGGTTGAAATGATTATTTCTTGATATCTATGCTATTGACACTTTTTTATGCTACGAAGGATTTCAAAATTTTTTCGTATAAGTAATGATACGAAGGATTTCAAAATTTTGGTCCTTTCTTAAAACCGAAAATTCGTGTTCTTTAATGTTTGTTTGGTTGTTGTTTGAGTGTTCCGTGTTAGCTTGTTGTCCTTGTGAATGCAATTGGTGAGCAAATGTATGTGATTTTGCGTTCATATCTCTTTGACACTAATGGTTTTTAAGTTTTTCTCCTTTGTAGGATGACAAAAACAAAGAAGCAAACGGGTCCGCACGCGAGCACACCTTCTGAAGCTACTGAAGTTATTGAAGATACTGAAGCTATTGAGCCTACCGAGGCTAATTACAAACAGAAATTCCGCAAGAACAATCCCCACCACCCCGCCAACCGACTGATTACTAAGAAGTGGGATTAGCACGATGAGGCATTCTACCAGGATCTCCAAGGCATCCAAGTTCCTGCTCAAACTCAAGAAGATTTGTTGTATTTTTCTTTTCTTTTGGAGTGTTTTTTAAGTCTTTTGGATGTTTTTTTAAAAATAAACTTGTTTTCGGATGAATTATGCTTGATGATAACTTTAGATTATTATTTTGTGCATGTGCCTTAATCTTCATTTTATGATCATTTTTGTAGAACCATTAGTGCAGGCAAACCAGAGAACCTCACCATCCAAACTCTCCACCAGAAAACAATGAGAATCAATATTTTGATTTTATTGTGGTTGATTCTGTTTTATAGGATGATTAATAATCTTAATTTCTCTTTGTCAGGTTTCGATATGAGGAAACAAAAATACCATTCAAGATTACAATCTCTATTCTTTATAGATATTTTCGGTAATCCTGGATGGCCAGACTCATTTTTAGTCTGGTACCACTCCCCTTAGCATGTGTTCTTAATTCTCCATGCATCTCTTTTATGATCTTTCATGCCCACGTGTGTCAAAATAATAGAGAAAGTATGATAGACATGATTTTCCTGATTACTTAGGTAGGAATAGAACTTCTAGGTAGTTTAGACATGGTCATGTGTGTGAAGGGAAAGACGGGAGCATGTTGATGGTTTGAATGCATTTCTTTGTGTTGTATAGGCGTTGTTATTGATACTTAGTGATGTATTGTTGTTCCACCCAAACTTTGCACGAAAAAAACGAAAATTTCTTTTAATTTCTATTTTGGGGAACGAAACAACATTTTCACTTAATAAGAAGTTTTTATTTGCCTTGAAGGATTCATTTGTTTGAAATTTTATCTGATACGGTGATTGTATGCTTACGTGGTTAGGAGGTCATGGTTTTCAATATACTCTTTCTCCCCAACGATTTTGGATAATGTTCTGCATTCAACGTTGTTATACCCTTAAACAATTTAGCCCCAACGACACAAAATGCCTTTCCAATTCCTAGCCCATTTCCTGATGGAAATTACCTGATTTAGAGTTCACAACTTTTTCTAAATGAATGTATGGATGGGCTTGGGAGGTTGTGCAGGGGATCCACGGGAGAATGCTCTAATGGTCTCTACTTTACATGATTAGTGAATCTGAGCGCAGAGTAAGGTCTCTTGAAAGTGTGAGAATCCCTGATTTCAAATTTCTTTGTTTCTTTTACTTGAGGAAAGACAAAGATTTAAGTCTGGCGGATTTGATGTATTGTGATTTTGTTGGTTTTTATTAGCGTTTTTAGTCAAGAAAGGTTATTTTTCCAAAGTATTTTGTGTCCTTTATGGGTATTTGTTCTTCTTTGTGTTCTACACAGGATATAGGTTCCAAAAGAGGGAAAGAACGCGATGTGATGGATTTTAGAGCTTGAAGATCATTATGGACAAATGTCGCGGATGAGCTGGATCAAGAAGCAAATTTTCTGGACAGGATGTCTTGGATCGACTGATCCATGCTCCATGGATCGATTGATCCAGGGCATGTCTCAAAAATTTGATTTTTTAAATCAGACACCGAACAACAGAAACCAAAAATTGGACCAGGATACTTGTAAATATAACCTAAACTCGTGATTTTGTTTTCATTATATTGTTTTTGGAGTTCTCAAACATTTTGGAGAGCTTTGTAACCTAAGGGAGAAGATCTACTTCTGTACTTTGAATCTGAGAAGATTTCTGATATCTCAGGTTTTAACCCTTAAATCACATTGCAAGTGCACAACAAATCGCAGTAGTATTTCAGGGATCGATCCACAGAGACCAAGACACACACTAGGATTCTTGATTTTAGATCAAGTTAAAAGACGCAAAAAATTTTGCTTTTGGTTTTTCGGATTGCTAGTAAAATAAAAGCAAATATTTAAACGATGTAAAGTCAATGAACTAAAAGCGTCAAGACTCCTGGTAATTTGCTGGAAACATGATTGATAAATACGAATAAGACAGGGAAATACTGAAGCAACGTTCTTAAACTCAAATCACTGAAATAGACAAATCTCCTTTCAGAGTATTTAATCCCTATGTTTAGAACAATAAAACTAACTCTCGTTGAATTCGAAAGAGCTAAACATGCATTAAAGCCAGGTTTGATATGCTCAAAAAATACCTTAACAACAACTCCCGCTGGCGAAGGATATTTAAGAGTTGATTCAGGTTTCTAAATCAACTCTCGTTGTATCTATCAACTTAAGATCATGAACCAGATAGCAAATGTAATTCAAGCAATAAGTTCAACTAAGATGAAGAATCCTTATGATAATTTTCCCAAATATAACAACTTAAATCATCAATTCATGAAATCTTTTAAAACCCTAAAATCTAATTGAAAAACTACTCACACATAATTGAAGAAAACAAAAGCATATACGAAAAGAAAGACATAATGAAATTAATAAGTAAATATGGTTTAGAAATTTTTTCCAAAGGTTCTGGAGTCTGAGATTAGTCTCCTCAAAAGAATAAAGAGAAAAAGCTCAAAAGGTTGTGAAAAATAATGTGTTAACCTAATTTTCGTATATAAGGTTCTGGGGTCTTTTCTGCAAAATCTGGAAATTTTGAAGTAAAAAGGAAAATTTTTGAATTGGACAGCAAGTGTTTATGAAAATGGTCATAACTTCTGATCGCACCGTTGGATTGTCTTCAAACAACCTCCATATGAAAGCTAACCCACGAGACTATCTTATTTCAACATTTCGGCTAGATCCAATGGTAGAAACCCTTTCAAACAAGACAAAACTTCTGGACATTCAGCATGATTTTGCATCTTTATAAGTCTTTTATGACCTAATTGCTTCATTTCTCTCCAAAGTACACTAAAACCTATAAAACACCAAAGAAGACCAAAAGACTCCCAAAAGTCTCAAATCACATAAAAAACACCATCAGAAGTTAGTAAAAACCGAGATATATAAATTTCTGAACCCTTACTTTGTCTTTTATTCAATAACAATCATGTCTCTCTTTGATTTACTTTGTGATTGTTTAATTCACTTGTGTGAGTAGTACTGTAGTTTGGTTTAGGGTTTCTCACTTAGGGATTTCATGCTTTAGTGATTGATAGGTTGTTAGATTAGGGAATTATCAATTGATCTTCGTTAACCTTTTTTTTAATGCTTAAATAGGTTTGATCACCTAGTTTATGAACTTAGGTTGTTTAATGCACCGAAAGTGTTTGATTAAATGCCTGAAAGAAAGATAAATGAGCAAATTGCTTAGACCAATGGAAGTTAATGTGTAAGCAATTTGTGAAAAAATCAGTCCTGTTTAGAATGCATGGTTATGTGGCAGTATTTTAGTAGGTTTTTACTACGGTTTTCACATGAGATCTAAGGTTTTTAATATGTATTCGGATTGTTTTGGTGCGGATTTGTGTTCTTTGTTGTTTTTACAGGATTTGAGCTTGAATATGCGAAAAAAGAATGCATTTTGGATGGATTTCAAGCGTCGAAGGAAGTGTTCGTGAATAGCTGGAAAATATCCAGGAATCTGGACACAGATCGACCGANTAGCTGGAAAATATCCAGGAATCTGGACACAGATCGACCGATCCCTGTCCCGATCTGCGGACCGATTTTACGAAGAACCATACCAAACTTATTTCGAACTGGATTACAACAAAAAGACCTAAGCTCGTGTTTTCCT
>OVAN01011400.1:0-14744 GCA_900406275.1 Anastatica hierochuntica
ACGTAATCTCTCTCTAAACCTAAACACTAATCACTAAACCTAAGAGGTGAGAAAATCCCTCACAGTTAGCGCTACGGAAGTAGGTTAACTATAATCTTGTGAATTGAGCTCAAGATAGCTCTTAATTATTTCTCTGACAACAAACATATAATAATGATGAAATGATTTCCCTGAGAACACCATGTACCCAACGTTTTTTCTCTGATTGATTTACAACTGCTTGTTTCGTTGCTTTCTTTGCTTATTTTGATTTACAGCATCACCTTACAACTCTTCTCTTTCGCTTTAGCTCACGTTTGATTTGATAGTTTTTCTTTTTGCAACCTTTGGCCTATGTGGATTCGATCCCGAACCACTACAATGTATACCTCTGTACGCATGCAATGTTTTCTTGGGTGAAAACCTGGGCTATCAGTATCGCGAATGAACGAAGAATGGGTACGTACTTAGGGATCATGGAAAGTTTAGGAGGCCCCAAAAAGCAAGATTTTTCATTATATTAGAGAACGGTTAGAGGACCGAGTTAATGGATGGTCGTCCAATCTCATCTCGAAAGGGGGCAAGGAGATTCTGATTATATCAGTTGCTCTTGCTTTACCCAGTTACATTATGTCATGCTTCAGACTCCTCCAAGTGTTAACATCTAAGTTACCCAGCGCGATTTCCCAATTATGATGAAGCTCAAATGGATTTAACTGCGGTCTCTATTAGGTTGCATGCGACAAATTATGCATCCTGAAAGACGAAGGAGGTTTAGGATTTAAATCTCATGAGGACTTCAATACTCCTTTATTGGTAAAACAATTATGAGACTAGTATAGTTTCCAGATTCTATGGTAGCCCGGCTATTACGTGGAAGATACTTTAGGAACATTCACCCTTTGAATGCCAAAAAATCGCACTCTCCTTCTTTCGGATGGAAAAATATTTTCTCGAATCAAAAATTACTCAGGCAAGGGATAAGAATAAGGATAGGCTCCAGAGTTAATATTTCTAAGTGGCATGATTTGTGGGTCCCATATACCATACCGCGGCCGATAAGAGGGAGGGTGAAGTGTTTGGTACGCGAGTTTGAAGGTTCAACAGTTAATACACCCCACAGCGAGGGAGTGTTACATGACGCTTTTACACGAATTTTTGAACCCATATTATATAGAGTTGATTCGGGGCATCCACACGAGTCGAACAACTACTTATGATAGTCTGATATGGCATCACCAAAAATCTAATCATTACACGGTTAAATCATAGTAAAAACTTTTGAATTTTGTGGAGAAATCTAGAATAAATAACAATGGATGGGGCCAGACATGGAGGCTCTGAAAGCATATACATGGAAACTAAAATGCTCATTGAAAATACAACACTTTTTATGCAAATAAATATTGGGAGTTTGACGGTAACTACATACTTAATCAATAGGGGAATACATTGTGATATGATATGTGAACGTTGTGGTCATGCAGAAGAGACAATCAATCATATGCTCTTTGAAGTGTAGTCCAAATATGGGATTTTTGTAGGGAATAAGTTATATCAGAGCTTTTTTCAACAATTCGGTCTATACTAATTTGAATTACCTATTTTGGAGGAATCGGCTTCAGAGACAAGATAGGGAGAAGCAAGATATTTTCTCATGGATATTATGCTTCATATGGAAATCAAGGAATCAAATGGTTCTCCAAGGGGCTCAATCAGAAGTTGGGGATCTTCAATGATCAGCGGAGACCAAATAATTAACCCGGAAGAAACCGCAAATAGTACATCCTTCCCCTGATAGGACCCTAACCGATCATCCGAGGGAGAAAAATGGATTTGTTTGTCCTCTTGATGGATCTTGGAAACAAAGTGACCCGACAACTGGACTTGATGGGCTTATCTGGTTATGGAGGAGAAGGTATCACTACTCGGGGCAGAGTGTTTTCGTCGAAGTTTTTCACCATTGTATTCAGAGATGGAAGCTTTACTATGAACGATGACTGAACTTCGCGATAGAGGAATAAACTGCCTTCAATTTGAGACTGATTGTGCAGAGCTAATTAATCTCATTTAGAACACGGATGATTGGCATGCATTTGAGACACTCCTTCAGGATTTTTCAAATGCTATGGGGACACCACCCAAATTTTTCCTAGCTCTCATCCCGCGCACGAGAAATCAACAAACAGACTATTTGGCTCTAAGCTCTCGTATTCTTTTCCATGATTTCGCTTATGTAAACTTTTGTCTTCCGCATTGGGTCGTCCAATACGGAATGAATTTTTAATTAATGGTTGGTTGACAAAAAAATGACACTCTAGTAAGTTTACAACCGTTATTTCAAGTAATTTTTCAAATAATATAGGTGTCAACTTATAGACTTTAATATTATTATTGTACTCATTAAGAAAATTTAGATAGTTTTGTTAGAAATAAATAATTCATTTCTAATTTTAGTAAATTATTAATGTTAATTATGTAATCAATATTTTATCACAATTCATTTTTGTTTGATCGTTTTCTCCGTCAGCTTTTTATTTGATTATTATCCATTAGAATACTATTGTTTTTTTTTTTTAATCTCAACTAATCTAGCAAAATTTGATATTTAGGTAGGGATGTCAAAATGGATAAACCAAATCAAACCATATCAAAAAGAGATTGTAAGCTAAATGGATCATAAATTAACTCAATCCATTTAGCAAATGGTTTGTATCAACTCATAACCCATTAAAATTAATGGGTTAATGGTTTTAATGGTTTATCCATTAACTTTTTGATTCTACAAAATAATTAAAAATAAAATAATTATCATTATACTATAATGATAATCATCATAAATATTATTTTAATAATCATCATTAATGGATTCACATTTTCGACGGGAAAATTACCCGAAATACGTTTATGGCGGAAAACAAACACTTTCTGTTTTTTTTGCGGGAAAATTTTTTGACGTAAAAATTAACAAGGTTACATTTTTGGTTGACGAGAATACATTTTTGGCAGAAAAATTAGTGAGTAAATTTATGAGTTTATGTTTAGGCGAGAGACTTTAAAGATTTACGCTTATTGCGAAAAAATTAACGGACTTACGGTTTTGGCGGGAAGTTTCATGTACTCACGTTTTGGGGGGAATTTATGTACTAACGCTTTTGGCTAGAAAATCGTCTGATTTACATTTTTGACGAAAAAAATATAGAGACTTATGTTTTCGGCGGGAAAATCGACATAATTTACGTTTTTGGCGGGAAAATCGACAGAATTACGGTTTTGGCGGGAAAATTGACGGATTTACGGTTTTGGCGGGAAAATCGACGGACTTGCAGTTTTAGCGGGAAAATCGTTAAAGTTACGGTTTTGGCGGGAAAATAGACAGAATTACGGTTTTGGCGGGAAAATTGACGGACTTACGGTTTTGGCGGAAAAATCGACGTGTTTACGCTTTTTGCAGGAAAATCGACAGACTTGCGGTTTTGGCGGAAAAAGCGATTGACTTGCGGTTTTAGCGCGTAAATCTACGGACTTGCGGTTTTGGCGGGAAAATGGACGAATTTATGTTTTTGGTGGGAAAATCTATAGATTTACGGTTTGGGAGGGAAAACGATGGACTTGCGGTTTTGGCGGGAAAATCGACGGACTTGCGTTTTTGGCGGGAAAATCGACGGACTTGTGTTTTTGGCGGGAAAATCGACGGATTTGCGTTTTTGGCGGGAAAATCGACGGACTTACGATTTTGGCGGGAAAATCGACGGACTTAGATTTTGACTGAAAAATCGACGGATTTGCTTTTTTGGCGGGAAAATCGATGGACTTACGATTTTGACGGGAAAATCGACGGACTTACGTTTTGACTGAAAAATTGACTGACTTACGGTTTTGGCGAGAAAATCGACTGACTTACAGTTTTGTCAGGAAATACACAGATTTACGGTTTTGGCGGGAAAATTGATAGGTTTACGGTTTTGGTGGGAAAATCGACGGGTTAATGATTTTTGGCAGGCAAATCGACGGACTTGCGGTTTTGGTGGGAAAATCGATGCATTTAAGTTTTTGACGGAAAAATAGACAAACTTACGGTTTTGACGGAAAAACAGACAGATATATGTTGTTGGCGGGAAAATATACAGACTTATGGTTTCAGCGGAAAAATCGATGGATTTAAGTTTTTGTTGGGAAATTGACGGACTTACGGTTTTGGCGGAAAAATTGACGAATTTATGTTTTTGGCGGAAAAATAGACAAAGTTATGGTTTTGGCGGAAAACTCAAACCATTTCAATCCAATGATGTATTTGATGATAATGATATGATGATGATTATGATGCTATAATGATTATTACAATGATAAATTGAATGATGATGTAGTATATGGAAGATAATGAGTTAACCTATTAGAATCCATAAACATTTCAATCCAATCCATTTCAACCCAAACCATTTAACAAATTTATGTATTATAACCCAAATAATCAATTCATTTAGGTTAATTGATTGGATTAACCCATATAATATTTACCAATTTTTACATCCCTATCTTTAAGTATTCTAAATAAGATTTTGTTATTTGAATGGACTATAGAAAAGCGCATAGCCACACAGCTTACTTACCCGTAAACCGCTTCCGTGACTGACTGTTACTTTATTTAAACGAAGACTGACTTTGATTGTTTTGAAGCTAATTATCTCACTATTACACAAAATCCACCACACCTACTAAAATCCATTTTAAACAACGAGCTAATTATCTCACTTTGTAACTCTCATTTTACCATTTGTTTTGGTAAAATTTCTTCTGTTTTAGAAAAAATTACTCAAGAAAATACATTAATCTACAGAGAGAGTGCAAAAGAAATCACAACGTGGAACTGAAGCTAGAGCTAACTAGGTTGAGAATGAGACTTAACGATCTTCAGAGGTCTCACTCGAGCAAGTTCATGAGCATTGACTCAAAGAAAATACGGAAACTTAGCCTCTTTAGGCATGGTTCTTCGAGGATATCAGTCGCTCCATCGAAGCAGTCTTTCAGGACAGAATCAAAGGTGCTCGAGAGAACTTGTCCAATAACAGATTAGCTCAGTTTAAGGTTTCTGCACTTTCACTACTTTCTTTCTTCTCTTCTCTTACTTGTTGCTGCTTTGCAAAGATCACTCCTGACATTAGTATGCGAGTGAGTGATATTTTCAATAATCGACTTAGCCTTGTAAATGGATTTGATTGAAAAGGTAGATGACTTTATAATCAAAGGTCTCTCACATTCAGAGATCCACTTGAATATTGCATAAGAGAATACAGTACCTAGTGTCTTACAAGAAAGAAAGGCAGAGATGAAAGCAAAGATTGTAACCACTTATAAGTACGAAAGCAAACAGTCCGAGCCCCAATTGAGTTCTCAAGAAGAAGGAGTCTTGGTGTAAAACCGGATACCGATAGCCAAGCCTAAGATTAGAAGAGGAACAAGGAACTGAAGGAGCTTAATAAGAAAGTCCGAGCTCTTGTCCTGGTTAGACTCATTCTGCTTCGAAGGAGGAACAAACTTGGTTTTAGTTGGGAAAGTCGATGAGTCAATATCACCCACATAGTACTCATCTAACATAGCTTTCGCAGTCGAACTGTGTCCCACATCTTCGAAATCATCGGTAGCGTCTTTCCCTAAAACAAGTGAAGACGAAAGCACATTGTATCATGAAGTAACAAACACAAGAAAGATCAGAATCATTCTTAGTGATCTCTCTCTCTCTATTTGTTCACCTGTAGAAGTCAAGATGACCTCGTCGCCACCAGGATGGTCATCCAAGAACTTTGTCACATCATACACCTGTATACATACATAAAAATCAAAAGTTGAAAACTTTCTATAATCAATCTCACAATTACACACATAGATCAAGTGGGTTTCAACTCTTTCACCAGATCGATCAATCATACAAACCAACCTCACTGGATCAAACAGACATGGTGTAGATTCTTAAGCAACATCAGCTATAACGAGATCCAAACAAGAATTTACGAACCAATGTGATTGAGGCGTAGCAAGCAAACATAAATCTAGCAAAGTAGATCAGATCTACTCGAAATCAAATCGGATCAGACAAAGGAGAGGGGAGAGACCTTGCCGTGGATGACGATCCAACAATCATGGGAGCTACTGTGCTGAGAAACCTCAGCCAAGGAGAAGACTTTGCCATCTCCGCCCATCTTCAAAATGATCAAAGTTGAGAGGATGACAAAAGTTTTGATTTGGGAATCTAAAGATGGGACCTTTTGCTTTTAGTGTGTAGTCAATTGCTTTGAGCCTCTATTATGGGTCAATGTTAGGGAAAGCCCTTCGCCTAAACCATATCACTCCTTTTAATAATATTAAGACCGTCTCCGATGGTTAAATACTCACTTAGTATCTAAAACAATTTTTTAACTAAAAATTAATTCGCGATCCCATAGAGTATCTAAAATTACACACAACTATTTTAGATACGGTACCAAAAGTCTCTAAAATTAGATACAGTTTCAAATTTTTTGGATATTTCTGATTTTAATAATAAGATAGATACTCACTTAGAAACTTCAATGGATACTCATTGGATGTGCTCTAACTAGGTGGGCGACAAAAAAAAAATATTAACTAGGTGATCGGTATGTACTCGGTGTAGATGATATGAAAATTTTTTTATGACAAATTAAACTTATTTGATCGTAAAATTTACGTAAATTTATTTAAATTATCATACTTATCATCTTAAAGATGTTTTGAGGGGGTGATCATTAGGATACTCAATTTAGTTCTGTTCGAATTTTTTGATAGGTAGGTTTAGGATCCGCTTGAGTATTTTAAAAACGGTTCAGTTCTGGTTTGGTGTGTTCCAGTTCTAATTCAGTTCCAAATTTCAAGAACAATTATAGAATCGAACTATATTCCAGTTCAAGTACTTAGTCGAATTATCCAAAAATAAAAATAAAATCTATTAAATTTATTGAAATTTGGTTTTATTTTGTAAAAATAGTACAAATTTGAGCATTATAATTTAAGTAGTAAATTATTTCGGATACTTTGGTTATTTTGAGTATACATATAACATTTTCTGGATTTATAATATTATTTTTTGATTTTCTTTTTTGGCGACAATATTATTTTTTGATATTTCGGATCCTTGTTCAATTCTCAGTTTAGTTTTGGTTCTTCTGTTCTAAGAGATTAAAATTAGTTCATATAATTAGCATTTATCTAACTTGTTGAGAAGCTAATAAACTTGATCATTCTTATTGAATTCAAATATGTTAAGTTGAATACTATATAGTTAACATTTTTGTTTCCAATTTTTTTTTGAATAACTTGCATTGTCTCATAAGTTTTCGTTTAACAATCTTATATCTAAAAAATACAATTGTGTTTTAAGTTTATGATTGTTAATAAATTATAATTTAACAAATAATAGAAAAACAAAAAATGAAAGTTTTTCTCTAAATTTAAAAACTCACAAACTTGAGGAAGTATACAAGATTTTTCGTGAAAATAAAGAATATCTAAATTTTTTTAATATAAACATAATCTCATAAAATTTTATAGTTTTTACTTTGTTTTAAAGTAATCTATCAAATTCAAATATAAGATTACGAAAAATATGGATTGAATTTTTATGTGCAAGAAATTGTGTAGTTCTAATCTACTAAAGCCGTGTGAACATAAATATAAAACCAAAGTTTAAATGGATACATGATAAATTCAATACTTTCACATAAAAATATAAAAGGTCAATTTGATGAATATTACAACAAATAACATTATTTAAATTTTTTGTGAGTTAAAATATTAAAATATTGAGGTGGGGGTGGGGATGGGGAGAGGTTTACATCGTAGCGTAGTCATTGAAAGATATTACCTTCCAAATATTTTACAAAAAGTTATTGCATGTCAAAATAATCAGAGTACAAACGATATAGTTTATTTCATCAAAATGTTAATAAAGCTTGAATGGAAGCTTCGACTCTCAGAGTAACCAGATCAAACTACAGATCAGAGCATGTATCACAAATGTGGAACTTTATCTAGAATCAAAAAATTGTCCAACACAATAAAAGAATGAAATAAATCCGCCTCTCATTAAAAAGCTAGGACAATAATTTTTCTGAGTAAGCGTATAGATAAAAATTTAAAAAATAATTATACGAGATTAAAATATCTTTTAGAGCTTTGGAAAGCTCTAAAAGAAAGATTTGATAACCAAAGAGAAATAACTCTACCCATACACTCGATGAATGGAAAAACTTAAAGTTACAAAATTTTGAAAAAGTGGATATATACATTCCGCAATGTTGAGGATAGCATCATAGTTAGCAATTAGAGTATTGTGGTACTCCTGAAGCATAAATGCTTAACAAAACTTACTTCACCTTAAACAATCATTATGTTTTGCAAGAACAGTAGAGAAATCGTGGGTAGACAAATTTTTGTAATTAACTAGGTAGATACCCGCAGTAAACCGCGATACTTATTTTTTTATATTTTATATTATTTTAATTTGTTAGAATTATCAATTTATAATCATAATTTTAATATTAGCACGTTAATTAGTCAAATATATAGTAATTTGTTAAAACTGCATAAGCATAAGTTTTTTTGTATATAAGTATTTGTTTACTTTTTTTATATTTTATTCGTACACAAAATTTAACTTTAATATTTAAAGAAAATATTAGATATAAACTTATTTGAACCATTGTAAAACTAAACTTATTAATATTTCTTAATTCATTACAAAAAGCAGTAAGACCATTTGAAATTTTTTATTCTCTGTACTATTTCTAAAGCAAAAATAAGCATGAAATTAAATATTTATTTTAATATTTTTTACTATTCAGCGATAAACACATTAATATTGAAAAAATAATAATCTGTTTGTAAGATATTCGTACACTCATCAACAAATTTATCAAAACAAACCAGCTTAAATAACTAATCATAATTTTAATGGTTGCTTAGTTTGTTAGTTTTGTATTCGATGATTGATACCTTTTAAAACTCTACGCATATTTGAACTTGTTGACCACTAACAAAGAAAAGAATTTTCTTAAAACTTCAATATTTATACTTTCATCATATTTTTAAAATGAATATTTTTTTGATATTTCAATAACTATTACTATACCATATTTAAATATCCAAAAATAATTAATTTTTCCGGTTGATATAGCAAAAACTTTTGAAAACGTAAAATTTAAGAGAGTATGATACCTATTATATTAAACAGAACTAATAGACGACACAATGGAGGATCATGCACTTTCATTTTGAATTCTTATTATTATCATAGGCACTTTTCAATTTTTTCTTTTTTTCCTGTAATCATTCTAATTACTTCAAACATACATATATACATTATTCTAGGTGTAGCTTTATTATCAATCTCAAACAATATAAATATATAAATAACATATACAAAATATTACTTTATAAAGGATAACTATGTAGTATTAACTATATGCATTATATAAATATATATATATATATATATATATATGAAAATTATATACTTATCAAAATAAAAAATTTAATAGCATATAAAAATTTTTTTTGGCTAATTTGATTCATATAGAGCAATATGATTAAGAAATCATTAATATTTTTTATTTTTATTATTTATTGTGCATGTTTACAATTTATTAAAGTATTAATGTAGGTGAAGAAAAACATGAAATTAAATTAAAGTTGATGTGTAATACTAAAACACTTCTGTGTAAAAATAAAAAATTTTGATTTTTTTTAAATTAATTTTTTAATGATGTGTTAATTTTTCATGACACAAAAATGATGATATGTCAACATTTGGAGAGTCTCTATCACTTTTATAGTATTGATTCTTTTTTTAAAAAAACTCAAATACTCATTAATAAATCCAAAGTCGAAACCACACAAAATGGAAGAGAAAGAGATGGGCTCACCAACTTAGAGCCCAACACAAAAATGAAACCAAAAAAGAACAAGTAAACATCCCAAACACAAAGATAACAGAGGAGCTCATTCCGATCTTGCTTCGGAGCTAATGAGATCTTCCAGTCAATGAGGACCAACTCTGGCGATATAGGATTGGTAGCGTTTACCCTCAATTACATTGTCGACAATGGCCTTAGCGACTTGATTTGCTTGAGAAGAGATCGAAACCGTTTTCTAGTCAGCAAAACCTAAGAACAAGGATAAGATATCTCGAATCGTTTCACGAAATCTTGGGAATTGATGAGGGTTTGCAATAGCTACTGCCATCTGAGGAGAAGATACTTCAAAGATCACTCTTATAGTATTGATTATGACACTCATGATAACAGAGACAAATAGTGTGCTTCTCATTAAAAACCATAGTGCCCAACCTAGAAGAACCAAAACATTTCAGAGGTTATTGCAACAAATATAAACAATCTAGAGGAATGAAATCAGTCCTATTATGGTCATGGCCGTCGATTTAATCGTGGTCGTAGAAGGAATTACAACCCAAGAGGAAAGGAATCAAACACATGAAATCGATTTGAACATGTAAAAGGGAAAGAAGCTCCAAGTAATTTCACTCATAAAAATGAAAATGTTTATTTCAGATGTGAATTAAAGGGACATTGGTCCCAAGTGTGTCGAACTCCTTTATGTCTTTGTAAGTTGTATCAAGAATCCATCACAGCAAAGGAAAGGAAGTGAATCCTACCGAAAACATCTAGGGTATGACATACTTTGATTCTTCTGACTTTGTGGACGATTTCGACGAGACCACTCATGCGGATAATTAAAAGATTTGTATAAAATCTAATCCATTAGTGCTCCGTGATGCCATATAATAATTATCGTTATGTATTTCGGTTAATTTGTATCCTTCCGCCAAAAAAATTATTGTGTGCTTATAACTAATGTTTAATTAAACACATAATATTGAAAGATAAGAAATATTTCTCTTATTAAAATTGGCAAAATTGTCAACGCAATATCATGTCCTCTAGATCTGATCAAAGAATTGGCAAAGCCAACTTTATGTTGCCTAATGGAACAAAGTTTTCCATAAATAAATGTTTTGTATTCTAAAAATTCTAATGTGAATTTTTTTAGTTTCAAATATATATATCTTCAAATATTTGGCACTCAGTCTGCTATTGAGAGCAGAAAGAAGTATATCTATGTAATTTCTGAAAATTAGGCAAAAAAGTATTTTACTGAAAAGATTTCCAGAACTTCCTTCTAGATTACATCATACTTGTACATATGTAATAGAATCGCATTTCGTAGTCAAAAGAAACATATAAGATATCACACTATAAGACGACCATCTAGGTTACCCAAACACTAGAAGGATGAGTTCACACTAATATAAAAAATCATAGAAAGTTCACACTCATTCACTAATATATATTCAAGATATACATCAAAATGACATGTTTTGCATGTGCTCTTGGAAAATTAATAATAAGACCATCATCAACAAAAGTTTATAAAAAATCAGCATTGAACGAATTCAGGATGACATTTGTAGACCAATATATCCACCATGTAAATCATTCTACTGTTTATGGTATTAATTGACGCATTCAGCAGATGGTCACAAGTTTTTAATTATCATCTCGAAATATGACATTTTTGAGGTTTCTAACTCATATACCGGCCGACTTAGTGAAAATATGAGCCCTATGAAATGGACCCCAAGAAATATTTTTTCAAACAAAAAACAACTAATGATTTAAACCCCATAATTTCAAAATTTTTAAACAGTTCAAGTGATTTTTTTGTAAGACTTACATGTTTGACAGTTAGTGTATCTTACATAAAAAATGCTTTTTAGATAAATTTAATAATTATGCAACATTTTATAAATTCTAGGGCTTGAATTTTCAACGAACTTTTTAAAGAAAACTTGGGCTAAGTGTCGTATCACATGTTGCACATGTCAAACGCCGACCATGCTCAGATAATCAAACTAAGAGCTCAATTATGTGATTATCTCATTAAAAAGTTAGATTAGATAATGCTGGTAAATTCACATGTACGCATTTAATGATTATTGTATGATATCAAGAATTGAAGTTGAACATTTTCTTGTTTATCTTCATACACAAAATGGTGTGGCTGAATCATTTATTAAACCTCTCCAATTGATTGGAAGACCATTGATCAAGAGATTGAGACTATTAATCTCAGTATGGGGACATGTCATTTTTCATGCAGAAGCACTCATTCAGATTAGTATCACAAATATTTCCCATTACAACTAACATTTGGCTCAGAACCATCTATGAATCTTTGGTCGTGTGGTATATGTTCTTGAAATAACACCACAACGTACGATGATGAATATATATCAGTAGTGATTCCCATCAATTATAAGATATCTAGAACCACATGCAGGTGACATTTTTTCGACACTATTTTCGGTTTTCATTTCGATGAGAAAGCATTCTCGGTTCTATGAGAATAAAATAAACAACTAGGAAAAGAGATCAAATGGATTTAAGTTCAACGTATCATGCATTTATAAAGTATAACAAATCAACTACCTGATAATTTTTCGATACCAAAATGGTAACTAAATCACATATACATGTTGCAAATACTCCTCCTCGCATTGAAATACCACGTAAACATATAATAGCAGATGATACACATGAGTTGTAGACCTATTGGTTTAAAGGCTAAAAATCTTAGGAAACGAAAAGGAGATGAAACATAATACTCCCAAAATAACATAAAATATTTTGAAAGAAGCGAATCATGAGTCTAATGACAATATAAGGTAACATGAAACTGAAGAAAATCATGAGAACTCTATCAATAATATTTATAATGGAAAGATACAGAAACAAAATAAAATGGATGATATTAATGATGTTTTCACATATCAATTATCATAGGAAATAAATGATGAGAACGAAGATCTGTAACAAAAGTCTGTATTTGAATGTCAAAAGAGACATGACTGGATAAAATGGAAAGATAGAATACAAATCGAACTATATTTTCTTTACAAAAAATTTATTCGGACCTATTATACTCACACATAATGCTGTAAAACAAGTTGGATGAGATACAAAGCTCGTCTCATAGCCCAAGGGATTTTTTAAAGACATGAAATTGATTATGAGGAAACATATTCTCTTGTCATGAATCCAATTACGTTTTGATTCTTGATGAGTCTAGTGGCCAACAAAAATCTAGAAATGTGTCTCATAGATCGTTAGATACAAATATATTTATATGGATAGTTAGATACATACATACATATATATATATATATATATACATGAAAATTTTTGATGGGTTTTGATGGGGGGTAAATTTATTCCCTTAGAGTTTGGTTTTAGTTGGACTTAGATTGAATGGATTGGACCTAGTTAAAACCCTTATACTCGCGTAAATCATGGCTCGAGCCATGGTCGTGGATTCTTGTGTGGTCATAACTAAGGGCGAGAAAGAATATCCACAAAGATTCATGTCTATCAAGATAAAGACATTACTAGATAAATAAGAAAAAATATTTCTCTGAGGGCTAAATGAAATTGGAAATTATCCTAATCTCATATAAAAAAATATGAAAAGATCAATTAAGAGACATTTATATAAAATCGTAAGGAAAACCCTAAAGGAACCCCAAACCTATCTTTTTGCTTAGAACTCATGTAACATAGACGAAAAAATTGAAGCCCTAGTTGAGCCCTTGGTCTACGTGAAATATATTTCTAATCAAACTCTTGTTCATCATCAATAAAGACATACTTCTCTTTAGTGTGTTCATTGTTCGATTCTTTTTCTCTCTCCCTAACAACCACCAAAAACCCCCTTAACGAGTTTAAAATGCCAAAAGCTCTCAGCTTTAAACTTGAAAAGTATGTGCAATAAAATTGCAAAGATCATTTATGGGTTAAAACAATATGGTCATATGTGGTATAATCGTCTCCTGAACATGTAACAAAAGAAGGATATGTAAACAATCATATATGCCCATGTGTTTTCATAAAAAAACATTCATATTTGTAATTATCGCAGTGTATGTAGATGATCTTAATATCACTGGTGCTCAAAGGGGAAATACAAAAGGCATCTGATTATTTGTAGGGAAAATTTGAGATGAAAGATTTAAGTTAGCCAAAATATTTATTTGGGCCTACAAACTGAGTATACTGAAATAGGCATATTCGTGCATCAATCCACATATACAAAAAGTGTTAAAACGCTTTAACATGGATAGGGAAACTCCACTCAACACTCCTATGATTGTTAAATCACTTAATGTCAAAAAGAAATCCATTTCGACCACCTGAAGAAAATAAAGAGATACTTTGTCTTGAAGTACTATATTTAAGTGCAATGCCCGTATATATCTTACAAATTGTACTTGACCAGATATTGTTAGATTTATTCAATCTGTAAACCATGATCCATATCAATTTCTGATTAATAGAACTAAAGCGGAAGCGTACCTGATGAATCCATGCTTATAGATCTGAATGAGTTGGGGAATGAATCTTCCAAAGCAAACCCTGAATGACTTTAGGTCTCTGGTGATGAGGATGCAGAGAGTTTCTGTATTTTCTTGTAGGGTTGCTTTGGGACCATAACCTCTTTTTATAGAGAATCAATTTCTAGTTCGACCCCTCATCAAACTAGAAATTTTCAAAGGTATCCACACATTAATATTTCATAAAACTTATATCCATAACCTTTTTCTTTATCACAAAGTGACCACTATAAAATATGTTAATTAATTAATGGCCCTAACACATTTAATCCTTAACATATTTGACCCC
>OVAN01011401.1:0-14744 GCA_900406275.1 Anastatica hierochuntica
TCGCAGTCTGTTTTCGTATCTAATTTACTCACGATTTCCATCTTATTGTCTAAGCAGTTTAGTTTCGTAATCTTAACTTAAATTCTCGAATTCATCGACTGATCTCGTCACTTTTTGGCCACAGAGAATCCGTGAACCACATAACATTGANGGATCCAACTCAAAGTAATAATTGCAAATATGACCAACAAACCAAGCATTTAAGCAAACTCAACAATGCAAGCCATTTTAGACTCAAAAATCCACTTTCCCATTAATATTTCGTAAAAGTCGAAATTTTAAGAGATGAAGGGCATCCTTAAATATTTTCAAAATTAATAAAGTGATACATTATTCTAAGCATATCTAACACCAATTACTCATATGAACCATCAAATTCAAGTTTTTTCCCAAAAATAAAATTTTAAACACTATTCACTCTGGTAACAAAATTTTTGATTCAATCATTTCTAATTGATTCCAAATGAAACTAACCAATGAAACCCTTACGACGAAGCTCTATCTACTTAAGAAGTCCACAAAACATCAACAAATCCTCATAACTAATTAATCGAAAATCTCAAGAGAGATTAGAGGGTTTTGAAGCTTTCATAACTTGTTCTTGAAGCTTTCATAACTTGTTCTTGATGTTAAGCGAGAGTTGAATAGTTGAAATGAGCTTGAATGTAAGTGAGAGAATCAAAAACTAACACAAACTTCTCACAAATTCTTCTTCAAAGTTTTGAAAGTTTTCTTTGCAAATGAGAGAGAGAAAATTTCGATTGTAAGGAGAGAAGAAAGAAAAAGTAGAGTGAAAAAGTTTTGGTTGAAAATGAAAGTGTAAAAAGTTAATTGCAAGTTGATCCTTAAGTTACCAAAATCTTTTATTTCTTTCAAATCTTTTCAAAATAACCCAAATTTGAATTTTGAAATTTGACGAAAAAATTAAATTTCTTGAATTTGCAAAAGTAGGACCATAATTTTGAAATTGAATCAAAGGTAATTAGTTTTCTCAAAACAAGTTTTTGCAAAATAATTCTTGTAAATATTTTAAAATGGCGAAATGCAAATTTAGCCACTAGATTTTCTAGAGAACTTATCTTAGCTTTGATTCTAGATTGAAATGGTTCTCTTTTGGTATCTCCTTTGGTACCTAAGTTTGAGCAAAAAGGATGACTTTGAAACAAGATCGTTTCAAGACATAACTACTATTTATTAAAATCAAAGGATTGAAACATAAAACATTAAAACTTTAAAAGAGAATATTCACAAAAGGATACTCTTGAGATTGCCTCTAATGTGCGTTGGTTTAAGGTCTTTAGCCTAATATTTCTTCTCTTCCTTAGTTGGGGAAGATTTGAGTCATCTTGTAGAATATTGATCCTTCTTGATTCATCTTGACTCAGTTTCTGAATCCAACATTGTCATGAGGTTCTTCCTCTTTCCTTCTAGGATTAGCAAATTCCTTGTTCTTGCCTTTAAGCTTATCATTAAGCACATTTTCAGTTGGGTCTCCACTATCCTCGTCAAAAACTATCTATAGACTTCATTCATCCTTACTTCCTCAAAGGAAATCTCATTGCAATTAGTCATACCTTTGCTCTTCTTAGCATAGACTGCACGTAAGTATTTATCATAGGATGACGTCAAATAGTAGTAGACTCTTGGGTCAACCTTGTTGAGAGCTACTATACTTCCTTCAAAGTCTATCTTAGCTTCGGTAGTTTCTAGGAAATGTGTTCCTAAGATTAAAATAAAATGAGGTTGATGTTTCACATCTATCACCCTTAAGTCCGTAGGGATTGTGCAAATCCCTATCTTTAAAAGATAGTCTTTTATATACCCAACCGACTTCATGGGTGATGAATCTCCTAACATGATAAGATGAATCTTCTAGTAAGCAAGGTATCGTGAACTTTCTGGGATCCTTCTTCTAAGAAAGAACCTTATAATCATTGTTGATATTTGGTCCTTCCTGGATTCTTATCATTTCTTCAACCGCTTTCATATTTCAAAGGACACTTTTGATGAAGGAAATGTGATCCGAGACTTTTGTCACCTCTTCATGTATGGGAACCAAAACTCCAATCTCAATCATTTCCGTCTTGATCTTGGAAAGAACGTTCAGTTGAGCTCTAGTGTAAGATCGAGAAGGATTAGAAAACTCTTCATAAGTCTCATTCAAAACCTTGGAAAATCCCTTTTTATCCATCTCCTTAATATTTTCATCACTAGGGTTCTCCTCTTTTCTCTTGAGCATGTCATCCTTGTGCCCATCTCCTTGAGAGATTTCTTTTATTGGTCCTCTATCACCATCCTTTGTTGGAACTTCCTCATGAGCAAATATCAAAGATACTAAATAGACCTTTTGTAGTTCCTCAATCTCATTGTTTCGAGTAATGATCACTTTGAGTTCTTCTTCATATGTTGGATCGTTCTTAGCTTTATCCAACATATGAGCTAGAACCTCAAATTAGCTAATGTACTCATATATCTAACAAAACTTTTCAATGGAATTCTCGTTGGACTCTTTGGAAATGATTGGAGGTGGCATATATATAGGTGTGTTCACAATTGGATGTCCTTGTGAACTCTCCTCCCTTATGGTCTTGTAATAACTCTTCCCTTTTGGTGGAGGTGCTTCTTCCTTGATTTGGATCTCGTTGTTGGGCAATGGGCTTCCAACAATGATCCTTACACATTATTCCTTTGAAGTTTTCTCATAATGAAAGAGAAGTTGTGCCCCTTTTTCTTTTTTGGGCTCTTCATGTGAGCATTTTTCCACGTTGTCTTCACATTCATCGTCATAGATTTACTCTCACATAGGAAAGTAATTATTGTGATGATACCACGGTTGTAGCCTATTCATCATATTTCACAAACAAATCTTCATCAATCTTGCCCCCAAGAAGTTTCTCAAAATATCTTATGCAATCCTCTGATCCATGTAAGAAGATGTCCTAAGGTTGATGTGTTAATCCCATGTTGATTGTCTTCCCTTCCTTTGTGAATGTTGTACCTTGCAGAGTAACAAAGACACAATTGGAAAGAGAGTTAGTAACAAAATAAAAGTAAAAATAAAGCTTAGTCTTGAGACAAATTGAAATCTTAAAGAAAAACGAAATCAAGCTTCCGCGCTCTCCGGCAACGGCGCAAAAACTTGTTGCGCGATGTTTTGCTAATGCAAACAAAAGGCTCAACGAAGCTTTACAATTTATAAGCTTGTTACCTATCAATCACACAATCTGCAAGTGCACAAATATGTTATTATAGTATTGTGGGATCGAACCACATGGAGCAAACTCTGGTTAAACAAGTTCAAACTTTAAGAATGCACAATTGTTCTTAAGCTAAGCATAATAGGAAGGGGTTTTTGTAACTTTATAATTAAGAGACTATTAATTGAAATTGCAAATAAAGAAATCAAACCAAGCGAACAAAAGTAGACAAGGAAAATAAGACTTGCAAGTAATTGGTAAACGCAATCACTACCGAAATAAATAAGCAAGGAAAAGCAATAAGATAAACATTGATTTGATCCGATTATGTATCTAAGTAATGGTGCAACTAGAGAAATCAACAAGAACCCAACCTCACAACTATGGAACCAATGCTTGAACTAATATCACTTTCATGGTTAAAAGCCATATTTTCTAATTAAAATATTTCGCTCAACTCTCGCTTCTTGTGATCATTTAGCTAGCAATCATTAACAATCAATCCACTTGGTCATCAAACTTCCTAACTATCAACTCTTGTTGGTTAAGCTAAGCTTAGCATACATTAGACTCTCTAGTTTTTATCCTAGATTTAGCATTAAGAATATCTAAACAATAGAGATTTAAAGTTCCATCTATCACTCAACACCATTCCTAACAACAAATGGTCCAAAACTACCATTCATAAAATCCAAGAAAAGACTATTCACACGTCATATAAGAGAAGAGAGAAGGGATGAGAAACATAAGCATAATGAAATAGATAAAAGATTCAAGAAACAAAGTAAAAGATAGACTCATGATCTTAAATATCAAGAAAGAAAACATAGAACATCTCAAAGTGCTTAA
The DNA here is from genome assembly GCA_900406275.1 of Anastatica hierochuntica. Taxonomy (NCBI): domain Eukaryota; kingdom Viridiplantae; phylum Streptophyta; class Magnoliopsida; order Brassicales; family Brassicaceae; genus Anastatica; species Anastatica hierochuntica. The sequence continues at coordinate 4,047 of OVAN01011401.1, forward strand.
AATTGTCAAAAGTTATGTTCTTAGAGGCTATGAGAGGCTATTTACACAAGTTGGGGTTGGAAGGGTGCTCTAAACTTATTTTTGCTCGTATGCAAGCCACTATCGACCATATGCAAGGGACTATCAACCATGTTGGTTGATAGTGGCTTGCATTTTGCATATTGTTGTTTTGTGCAACTGGCTATCGATCACATGCAGGTCACTATCGACTAGTCTGCTCTATAGTTGCTTGCGTTTGTAGTACATGGCATCTTCTTTGCCTCATTGATTGCACCTTTGCTTACACCTTTTCTATATGCATTTAGCTCTTTTTTCCCTTGATTATTGGCCTCATATCCATCTTGAATTCATCCATTTAGCTCTCCATAAAGCTATTCCAAAGGTTCACCTACAAATGTAAAGAAATGCATGCAAATGCAAGAAATCCTAAATTATACTCAATTCAAAAAATAAATGGATTTTATCACTAAAATGCATTATGTGCAACCTAATTGCAATCAAAACATGGATAAGATAAACTCAAGAACGCATAAAAATATGCACACGTCAAAAGACTACTTTACAAAAATATTTCGAACAAATTACTGTAGTAACATAGACGACACAACAAACTTGCTACCATTTGGTGACAAATCTAATACGATATGACGTTGTGATGATAGATTTTTGGTTATCAAATTTGTGTATAATAATTACTATGGACTTTTAATTTGGTGACAAATTTTTGAAAAATATTAGTTTACTGCAGATCTATATTACCATAAATAATCTGGGAAATTTATTGGAAAATATTTATTTTTCTAAAAAAGACAATCACTTATTATCATATTTCCATAAACGTTGTGATAAATATCTAATTGTTTTCCTAAAATGTTTATTTAATAATTCAATTCCCAAATTTCAAACCAATATATATATATTTTTTTAAAAATATATAATATATATATTTAAAATAAAAAATAATTTGTATTGAAAAGTTTGAAAATATTTTTCCCCCTAAAAAAGGCAGTCACTTATTATCTTATTTCCATAGATATGTAGATAAATATTATTTTTCCTCTAAAACATTTTTTAGATATTTCTTATTTTATTTAGTAAGTTAAGTGGTATTTTTATAATCAGTATATTATTTAAAAAAAATGCATATTATGTATAAGTTTCAAATATTAAATAATACATATTAAATAGTAGGCAAATAAAGAAATAACTATTTTATTTTTTTAAAAACAATTTAAAAATATTTAAAAATTAAGAGAATAAAATTTATATTTTTTTCTTTATTTTTTTTCTCGTTAACTTTAATAAAATAAGAAAAAAAATCTTCTCTTTTTTGTTTTAATTTTTTCTCATTAATTTTAAAAAAATAAGAGAAGAAATTTTTTTTTTCTTAAATAAAATAAAAAGAACAAAAATATCTTAAAATCCTAATTAATATGTCAAGAAAATGACAATGTATAAAGGTCTATTAACATAAAATCTATGTTAGTCTAGTAAATCTTATTTTGGATTGTGTTACTCTAGTTATATATGCATAAATTGATGTTACTTTGAGTAATTTCTCATTATTTTTTACATTCGTTCGAATGTATTTTATCAGTCTAGTGATTTAATCATATAACTTCCTAATTTTTTCTATTTTATGTTTCTACATAATATGTAATAATGATTTAACCAAATTTTAAATAACTACCTATTATATGTGTTAGAACAAAAATCTACAAAGACATTAATATCATAATTTAATCCATTGGTTAACATATAATAGCTTACCTATTTTGTGATATATAATTCATCTAAATGTCTTGTAACTCATTATTTTAGTTCAAGTAACGCAGTTTTTCTCGTACATTCTATCCATGTATATTGAATAGGACAACTTAAAATAATTTGTGTTTCACATGTAACTAGCTAACAGGTCCGCACCATGTGCGGACATGAAATGTTTCTAAGGTTCCGAATGATATCTGCGGGATATATAGTGCGGGATGAAAAATGTAAATTGTGCGGGACCGTTTGAGTGCGGTTTATGCTTAAAAAATGTACAGTGCAAGTAGGTGTGTTTTGCGCAGAATATATAGTGCGGGATGATATTTAAATGGTAACAATCACACATGTGGTACGAAATAAAATACATTAAATATTGAACGCTTATTTTAACATTTAAAAGTTTTGAAATATATTTCTTCTTTTTTGGATAAAATACGTAAATTTAAAAGATGGTTATTTGACTAGTTATTTAATATAACTTTAAAATAAATAAAAATAAAAATAATAATAATAAACCACGACAAAATGGGTGCATACAGAACGCACTATGTTGTTTATAGCAGAAGCTATTTTCAAATTTTTACTTTTATAATTTTACAAAAGACCGACGACAAAAATTGTCTTGAGTGGTGACATATTTAATAAACCGCACTGTTCCGCTACTGAAACGCGTTCAACACTCATAGCCTGAATATGAGATAAAAAAAACAACAAAATAATTATGGGAGAAGGACATTAGCAATATTAGTAACCATTGCTATAACAAAAAATAGTTTGATTTGGTTAGTGTCGTTATTTATTTTTCGGTGTAAAAAGTATATGCACATGAGATATTTATATATAGTGTCTCTGTGGAATTTCTTGACTATTAATTTATTCCAAAAAAGAAATATCCATAAAATCTCATTAATTTAAGACAATAAAAATAATTAACGTAGAAATTTAAACAAAAATATAACCTAAATGGAAACCATAGTTTAAACCCAAAATTATCTAATTTAATGAATCATTTTTTATTAATCTAGTCTTTTATACCAAGTTTAACAAAATTTTCAGTATACATTTTTATGAAAAATCAAATTTTTATTAAATGTATACTTTAATACACGCATTAGATACTTTTGTATCCGATTAACTTTTTAATCAAATTCTTCAAATAAATAATATAATTTTTTATATACTTTTGTTTTCTATATATTTTTAATAATAATGATATGAGAGGATTATAAAATTGATAATTTTATAATTTTTTTACAAAATTTTATTTATTAGTAATAATTTTAATGTAAAATGTATTTCGTATCCGAAATTCTCACTGTCAATGTTTACGTGGTTCACGGACTCTCTGTAGCCAAAGATCGACAGATCAAGCAGCGAGTTATTAAGTTAGTAAATAGAAAATACGAAACGAAAAGATAAACGAATTACGAAGCAAAACAAGTTAATAGCGAAAGTAAATTGATAAGAAACAGATTGCGGATAAGTAAATTGATAAGAAACAGGATTCGTAAAACATGTTAACGTGAACGAATACAGGATGAAATCGAGAACGAATCTAAAGTAAAACGGAAAGCGTAAACGAAGAACGATTCGACAGATACAGTAAACAAAGAAAGTTTAAGGGATCTTATTCGAATTTCATGATCAGAGCGTGCGCAACCGGTGTTAAGCCGTGGCTTCAAGAACTGTTGGCGACGATTACCTAGAACTAGGACGCAGACTCGTAACCTAGTTGAGACGCAACTCGCTAACAAAAAAGAAGTAAGAACCCTAATTTTTCTAAGTGTTTTTGCGGTGACGAAAAGTTCTGTGAATCAATTGTCCTCTTTCTTTCACTTCACATCCTTTATACAGATTTTCGTGGGTTGGCTCGATTTCCTTTTCCGTCTCGATTCTTGCATATCTTTTCGTGGAAATATTCCTTTTTCCCTAATTTTCTTATATCTTTTCTAGATCCTTCCTTATCTTCCCAAAACTCGACTTTTTCGCGAAACCCTGGTGAACCGTCATTGCAAGTGGGCCGGTTCTCGCCCGAAAATCGTAAGTGGACCGTTATCGCGGTTTGGGCCCTTTCGGGCCGTTTCGCGGCTAAGTCACTTTTACGATTTATCGCGGAAAACCGTTTTTCGTAGGAATAAGCGGCAACAGCTTCGTGGACCAATAAGATCAATCATACAGTTTAGACTCCTCTGGTGCTTAAGTTAACCGTCGTCGTTTTGCACGATTGATACGAAGTCCATGGAAAGCATGAATCCTTGCGACTCTTGTCATGACGGTTTGACGGAAACTCCAATTGAGACGAAACGCGAGATGATCAAGCGACGATTCGAAGGAAATAACGATCGGAAAGGACGTGGTTCAGTCAATGGACTACGACTGAACGTTATCCGCGCCTCAGCGCCAACTGGCGCCAAGGACATGGCTTGGTCCTAGTGCCAATTGGCGCCAAGGACACGGCTTGGTCCTGGCGCCAAGGACATGGCTTGGTCCTGGCGCCAATTGGCGCCAAGGACATGGCTTGGTCCTCGCGCTAATTGGCGCCAAGGACATGGCTTGGTCCTGGCGCCAATTAGCACCAAGGACATGGCTTGGTCCTGCGCCAATTGGCGCCAAGGACATGGCTTCGTCCTGGGGCCAATTGGCGCCAAGGACTTGGCTTGCTCCTGGCGCCAAGGACATGGCTTGGTCCTGACGCCAATTGGTGCGAAGGACATGGCTTGGTCCTGGCGCCAATTGGCACCAAGGAATTTGCTTGGTCCTGGCGCCAATTGGCGCCAAGGACATGGCTTGGTCCTGGCACCAATTGGCGCCAAGGACATAGCTTGGTCCTGGCGCCAATTGGCGCCAAGGACATAGCTTGGTCCTGTCACCAATTGGTGCCAAGGACATAACTTGGTCCTAGCGCCAATTGGCGCCAAGACGGACCTCCGGCCTCGGTTCTGATCGACGTCTAGATCGACCTCTAGTTCAGTCGTCAATCGGTTCCAAAACTCGTTCGTAGGTTTGGCGTCAATCGGCGTTTAGACATTTTTTCGAAACGGTGCGGTTCTCCAATGGTCACGGAGGTTTCGTATCGTTCCGAAGTTCGTAATNNNNGGTTCTCCAATGGTCACGGAGGTTTCGTATCGTTCCGAAGTTCGTAATGCGAGGTCTTNAGAATTCGGGCTCTTTAGTTGTTTGCGGAAGGATAAACTTCGTTGAACGATAGTTAATTCTAGACGATGACCAGTCAAGACAAAGGTAAGTCTAGAAGACGTTAAGTCTTTATGACGATAAGTCTAGATGACAGTAAGTCTAGAAGACGTTAAGTCTAGACGGTGGTGAATCTAGACGTTGGTCGTGTTTCCGAGTAAGTCCGATTAGAGATTCGATCTTGGATGTTGATTTCGAGATGACCATTTTTGACACCAACAGAAGTCGTCGCCCAAAGGTGGGCTACCATCGACCTATACGCTTTTGCAAATTCACTCTTGAAAATATTTTAAAATGGTGAAATGTAAATGCATAGCTCGAATTTGTAGAGAACTTACCTAGCACAAAGAGTGTTCTTAAAATCAAGTCATTGTGACTTGTAGAAAGTGTATTCGCCAAACTCCATTGTGGCTTTTGATCCTTGACTTAGATGAACTCCTTTGGCACCTAAGCTTGAGCAAAAGAATGACTTTGGAACAAGGTTATCCCAAGACACATCATCATTATTGAATTGAAAAGCTTGAAATTTAAAGATTTAAAACGAAATATGTACAAAGTATATGCATGAGATTGCCTCTCAAGTGCGCTTGTTTAAGATCTTTCGCTTGACCATTGCTCTCTTCCTTAGTTGGGGAAGGTTTGGATCATCTTGTAGAAGATTTATCCTTCTTACTTCATTTTGCCCTCACCATTAAGCACATTTTCGGTTGGGTCTCCATCATCCTCATCAAAGAACCTCCCATAGACTTCACTCATCCTTACTTCTTCGAAGGACATCTCATTGCACTTACCCATACCTTTGTTCTTGTCAAGATAGATTGCACATAAGTATCTATCATAGGATAGTGTCAAGTACTAGTAGACTCTTGGTTCAACCTTGTTGGAGCTACTATACATCTTTCAAAGTCTATTCTAGCTCCGGTAGTTGCAAGGAAGGGTGTTCCTAAGATTAGAAGAAAACGAGTTGGATGCTTCATTTTTATCACCCATAAGTCCATTGGGATTATGCAATTCCCAATCTTCAAAGGATGATTTTGTATAAACCCGATTGGCTTCTTAGTTGATGAATCCCCTAACATGATAAGAGACTTATTCCTCTCCATCATTTTGATACCATATTTTCTGACTAATTCTAGGTAGATCATATCGTTAGAAGATCCAATATTTACTAAAGCCTCTTCCTCGAAGATTTCTTCTAGTAAGCATGGTATTGTGAATTTTCCGGGGTGTTTTATCTTAGAAAGAACCTTATGATTGGTATTGGTCTTCGGTTCTTCATGCATCTTTATCACTTCTTCAATCACTTCACTATTAGAGAGGACACTTTTGATGAATGAGATGTGATCTGGAAGCTTTTTCACTTCTTCATGTATGGGAAACGAAACCCCAATATCCATCAATTCCGTCCGAACCTTGGAAAGAACCTTCTTTTGAGCTCTAGTATATGACCGAGAAGGATTAGGCAACTCTTCATATGTCTCATTCACAACCATGGAAGATCCTTTTTCATCAATCTCCTTAATCTTTTCAACAATAGGATTCTCTTCCTTCCTCTTGAGTTTGTCATCTTTATACCCATCTCCTTGTTAAATCTTTTCTATTGGTCCCCTATCACCATCCTTTGTTGGAACTTCCTCACAAAAAAGCACTAAAGATACTAAATAGCCCTTTCGTAGCTCCTTTAGCTCATCCTTTTGAGCAATGATCGTCTTGAGATCCTCTTTGTACTTTGGATCGTTCTTAGCTCTTTCCAACATAGGATGTTTGACCTCAAAATGAGTAATGAACGCATGCATCTCACGAAATTTGTCAATAGATATCTCGTTGGATTCTTCGGGAAGGATTGGAATTGGTACATATATAGGTGTGTTCACAATGGATTCCCCTTGTGAACTTTCGTCCCTTGAGGTCATGTGATGACTCTCCTCCTGAGGCGTAGGTGCTTCTTCTTCGGTTTAGATCTCATTGTTGGATAGAGAGCTTCCAACAATGATCTCTAATTGTTCTACACCCAAAGCTTCCTCATAATGGAAACAACATTGTGTCTCTTCCTCCTTGGGCTTTTCATTCAAGCCTTGTTCCACGTGGTCCTCACATTCATCATCATCATACTCATGAAAGATTTGTTCCCCCATATCAAATTATTGATCATCAGTGATGAACCCGGTTGTAGCTTCTTCATCATACATCACAAATAAATATTCATTAATCTTACATCCAAGAAATTCCTCAAACTCTCTTACGAAATTCTCAGCTTCAAGGAAGAAGATATCCTTAGGTTGATGTGTGAACGCCATATCGATTGACTTTATTCTTTTGTGAATGATGTACCGTGAAAGGAATAACAAACAAGTAGTAAGATAGTTAGTAACAAATAAAAATAATGCTTAGTAGTGAGAATAATTGAAATTTTAAAGGAAAAAAAATCTAGCTTTTGTGCTCCTCGGCAACAGCGCCAAAAACTTGTTGTGCGATTGTTTATCCCCACAATCCGCAAGTGCACGGATATGCTATTGTAGTAATTAGGGTTCGAACCACAAGGAGGAAACCTTAGCTAGACAAGTTCAAACTTTAGAAATACACAATCGTTCTTAAGCTAAGCAAATAAGGAAATCATAAAGTAAAGCATAAGCTAAGCATAAGTAAAAGACGAAATAAACAAGCAAGTAAAAGCAATAAGATAGAGATGAATCTTAGGAAATAGTCATCGATTTGATCCGATTTAGTAGCTAGGTAATGGTGTAACAAGAGAAATCAACAAGAACTCAACCTTACGACTATGGAATCAATGCTTGAGCTAATACCACTCTCATGGCTAAAAAGTTAATTTGCAAGCTAACATATTTCACTCAACTCTCGTTTGTTGTGATCATTTAGCAAGCAATCATTATGAATCTTTCAACTTTGTCACCAAACGCCCTAGCTATCAACTCTCATTGGCTAAGCTAAGTTTGGCATACTTTAGGCTCTCCTAGACATTTCAACGAACACCTCTTGGGCGTGAAATGTATACATGTCAAGATCTAGTTTTTATCCTAGATATAGAATTAAGAACACCTAAACCATAGAGATCTAAGTCCTATCTATCACTAAACAACATTGCCTAACCACAAATAATCTCAAATCTACCATTCCCAAAGTCTAAGAAAAGACTACTTAAACATCATGTGAGAGAAGAGAGAAAAGATTAGAAACATAAGCATGATTTAATAGATAAAAGATTTGAGATAGAAAATTATAAAGAGAGACTCTTGATATTAAATACAAAGAGAATCAACTTAGAACATAAAGAAAAGTGTTGGAAAGTTAATAAAAGAGTAGAATCTTTGTTCTTGGAGGCTAAGAGGGGGTATTATACTAAAAGGGGAAGAAAAGGTGCTGTAAAAGGGTTTTTCACGTCAAGGTGGGAATTCGTCGCCCAAAGATGGGCTACCATCGACATACATGTCGACAGTAGCTCACCTTGGGCAGCAAAGCTCCCAAGTTAGCCTACAGTCGACTATAAGTGGGTTACTGTCGACCTGGGGGTCGACAAGAGCTCACTTTGGCAGCTTGTGGCTTCTTCTTTCATCCTTTGAGTGCTCCAATTGATCCCATATTCTCCTATAGCATTTGGCTCCTCTTTTTCTTGATTCCTTAGTTCCAAATCCACCTTGAATCCATCTCTAGAGCCTCCATGAATCTATCCCAAAGTTGTAGCTACAAATGCAAAGAAATGACATGCAAATGCAATATGATCCTAAACTAGACTCTAGACTCAAACTCATGGATTCTAAGACTTATATGCAATATTTACAACATAAATGTGGATGAAACTAAGCTAAATTGCATCAAAATATGCAAGAAAATATGTACACATCAATCGTCCCAATAGTAGGACTTAAGATAGTTGTAGAATTTCTTTTTCCCATAAGTCCCCATATTTGGCGCCTCTTTTCCACTCACAAGATAATTGACAAAGTCGGCATACGAAGGAATTGTAGTGTTCACCGCACTAGCATTCTCTTCCTCCCATTGTTTCAGATTTCCCTCAATGAGGAAGAATGTTTCCACTGAGTTGATTTGTTTTTTCGGGAGTGAGTCATTAATTGGTAGTCTATCATCAACCTTCATCCTTGACAAGTTATCCGTGATGTACATACAATTTCATACATATTTTAGTGTGTTTTCGCTTAGTTTTTATTCATTTAGAGTCTTGAGTCTAGATTAGGTTCATATTGCATTTTGCATCGATCTTTCTTGCATTTGTAGGTGCTCTTTTGGATGGACTTTGGGAGACTCTAACGGTGGATTCAAATTGGGATTGGAGCTTAAAAATCATGGAGAGAAGAGGCTAGAAGCATATGTAAGAGATGGAGATTAAAGGAGATGTCAAAGTGGAGCAAAGACCATCAAAACTGCTCAAGTAGGCAGGCATCGACCACCTGGGTCGATGGCCAGCAACCTTGGGTCGATGGCCAACAACCCAGGCAGAAAATGGAGCCTCTTCTTCTGTAGGTTGTCAGCCATCGAACCTGGGTAGGCTCCCATCGACCAGATGGGTCGATGGCTGACAACATGGACGCCAAAAACCCTTTGTTTTTCGGTTTTCTGTCATCTCTTTTAGTATAAATAGACTTCTAAGCCTCAAGAACAAAAAAAGAACAACTTCTATCTTATTTTCCTTCATTTCTAAAGATCAAAACTTTGTAATAACATTTGCTTTTATTTTAATAGATCTTTGGATCTTTTATCTAATCTATCTTCTTAGATCTATTTCTCTAGAGTATGGAAGCTCAAAGACCATCTCTACGTCTTTTGAGTTCCATGGAGTTTAGTGAGTTGATCTTCTTTTGGATCTTGAGATGTGGTTAGGTTAGGGTTAGATCTAGGCTTGTAATAGACTAGTAGACTAGGTTTTGGCATAGATTCTCGCTAAATCTTGTCTTGTGCTCAAACTTAAGATTGCTTGCTAATCGACGCCTACAACGTGTTCGATGAAATGCTTGAGTGAACAAGGTTTAGGTTTTTCATCTTGGGCTATGAGAGTCGTTTGCCTAAAGGGATTATAAGAGCTAGATGGTCATAAGGGCTTGAGTAATACTATCACTTACTTGCTTAGATAGGCGAAATCCGAGAGGTGAGCTTTGTAGTGGGTATGGGTGAATAGACCTCCGTCACGAGAGTGGGTTGGTCGACAATGAGGGGATCCTTGACAGGGGAATCACTTTAACCGTTTAATAAAGTCTTAGGAAAGTCATTGAACCCGAACCATTGGCCACTATCTTGAGATCCACTTTTCTCTTTTTGCTTACAAGTTATTTACTTTGTGCTTTGCTTAATGCCTTTTAATTATTGCTCTTTACTTATTGCCTTTCTTTTACGTACTTGTTCATTATTGCTATCTTGCTAAGGATAGATCTAGTAGAGACTTGTGACACCTCTTACTAGGTTGCTCCCTAGACTAGTTTTTCTAGTGTCATTCTCTTTGTTTAAGCTCTTTTAAACTATTCAATCCTTGGACGATACATTACTTACTACAACTAGACCTCGTTAATCTTGCGGGCTTGGAGCGGTTGTTAGGTCATTATAAATATTAAAACTCGTCTCCCAACAAGTTTTTGGCGCCGTTGCCAAGGATTGCAACTAAGCTTTAGTTAGAGTTTCCAAAGAGATTTCTACAATACAAGGACTAGGATTTTATCTTTTTTTTTACTTATTTCATTTAACTTTATCACTTTCTTTTGTTTTGGTTTTTCT
>OVAN01011402.1:497-14742 GCA_900406275.1 Anastatica hierochuntica
CACTACAACGTACTTCTGTGCGCTTGCAGTGTTATTTCGGGTGAAAACCTGAGCTATCATAGAGGAATTCTTGGCTGTTTTTGAAGCACCAACATGCCTTCCACCTATTTTTGGTCATGAACAGTCTATTTTTTTAAAGCCAGGCATCACGGCTATTTCGGTACGCCCATATAGATACCCACAAGCAACTCAGAAAATTATGTCTACAAAGGTTTCTGATTTGTGAAAGTTGGGATCAGTTCATGATAGTCATAGCCCATTCTCTAGTCCCGTTTTATTGGTTAAGAAGAAGGATGGCTCATGTTGGATGTGTGTGGATTTTAGAGCTATAAACAAAGCTACAATACCGGATAAGTATCTTATACCAATGATTGATCAGCTTTTGGATGAATTACATGGAGTCGTTATCTTTTCTAAGTTGGATCTTCGCTCGGGATATCATCAAATTCATATGAAAGAAGAAGACATTGAAAAGACAACTTTTAGAACCCACGAAGGACAATTTGAGTTTGTTGTCATGCCTTTTGGGTTAATGAATGCGCCAGCAACATTTCAAAGTCTTATGAATGCCATTTTCCGACCCTATCTACGCAAGTTTGTGTTGGTTTTCTTCGATGATGTATTGATATATAGCTCCTCGTTGGACGAACAAGTGAGTCATTTGCGGTTGGTTCTTCAAATATTTGCAGATCAACAACTTTTCGCGAATCCAAAGAAGTGCTATTTCGGCCAAAATCAGACTGAGTACCTTGCCCATATAATATCAAAAGATGGTGTTGCCACAGATAGCTCTATTACGTAAGGACATGGCATTTTAGCTCAACCATTGACAGCTCTATTACGTAAGGACAACTTCCAATTGTCTTCTCAAGCACAAACAGCATTCGATTCTCTCAAAGAAGCTATGATGATAGCCCTTGTCCTTGCATTACCAGATTTTACAACATTTTTTCTAGTTGAAGCTAGTGCTTCTGGTTGCGGCGTGGATGCGGTCTTGATGCAAAACAAGAGGCCAATAACTTATTTCAGCCACGGTCTTACTCAAAGGGAAAAGTTAAAGCCGATTTACGAAAGAGAATTGATGGCAATTGTTCTTGCGATTCTCAAGTGGAAACATTATTTGATGGGGAGGCATTTTGTAGTACACACAGATCAAAAGAGCTTGAAAGTCCTTTTGGAACAACGAGAAGTATCAATGGAATATCAACGTTGGCTGGTCAAGCTCTTAGGATATCAATTTGATATCATTTATATGCCCAGATTTGAAAACAAAGCAGCGGATGGTCTTTCTAGAATGATGCAAACTGATGCCGAGGAAGTTTCTGCATCATTAAAGGCTTTAGTCGTGCCACAGGTGCTGCAATTATCATATTTATATGCTGAAATCGAAGCAGATGTTGAAATTCAAAGTCTGAAAAACAGAATTGCTGAAGGCAATCAGGTGCGACATGGATATCCATTGTCTGGTACTAGATTAACTTACAAAGGGAGGTTGGTCATACCTTCTAACTCCAATTTTATACCACTGATTTTAGAAGAATTTCACAATGGATTGATTGGTGGACATGCTGGTGTATTCAAGACATTAAAGCGGATTCAACAAACTTTCCATTGGACTGATATGAATACCAGAATTTGCGAGCATGTGGCTCATTGTGGTGTGTGTCAAACACATAAATATTCCATCTTAGCACCAGTCGGTCTCTTACAACCGTTGTGTATTCCGAAGGTGATTTAGCAAGACCTTAGTATGGATTTCATAGAAGATCTCCCTACTTCTTATGGTAACAATACAATTATGGTCGTGGTGGATAGACTAAGCAAGTACTGTCACTTTTTGGTTTTAAAGCATCTGTTTTTCGCTAAAGATGTCGCTAAGGCTTTCTTTCATGAAGTAGTGAGACTTCACAGGTTTCCTTCGTCAATAGTCACAGCTCGAGACAAAATCTTCATGAGTTCATTTTGGACAGAATCATGTTTATTGGCAAAGACTCAATTGAAATATAGCACGACTTATCATCCACAAACGGATGGGCAAACCGAAGTTACAAATCGATCACTAGAAACGTATCTACGTTACTTCGCTTTCGGTCATCCGAAAACATGGAAGAAGTACCTTGGTTGGGTGGAGTTCTAGTACAATACGAGCTATCACACTTCCACTAAGACAATGTCGTTCAAAGCGGTTTATGGTAGGGACCTTCCTTCTTTTGTATCTTTTAAAGAGGGTTCAACAAACAATGATGAGCTGGAGTTAATGATTCAGGACATTCATGCTAATCTGACAAGAGCACAAGACTTAATGAAATCGGCAGCTGATAAGCATCGTAGAATAAAATCTCTAATGCTTCAAGAATAAAAGAGGCCACCTTAATGAAGACACATTTCATACTATTAATCTCCAGTATTAGGTTTACATTGGTTGAACTTATGATATGTTTTAGACTACATTTCTCCTTTTTTGTACTAACAATTTTTATTATTAATATTATTAAACTACAATACCTTAATTTTTCATTATATCTACAACAAAAATATTAGATTATGAAATATCACTATTAAACTAAAATATCTTAATGTTCTCAAATTATATACAATATTAATTATATAGCGAAGTTGCAAATTGTTTCAATATAAAGACACAACATTTAAATAACCCCACTTTTAAAAAAGTCAAACAACTTAGAAAAAAATTATATACTATGAAAAAAACATTTTGATATGAGCTTATGCACTTGTCTTTCCTTTGAAAGTTGAGATAATATTTCTTTTTTCCAGAAGTATTTATCTTTCTCGGAGACATAAATTTTGGAAAAATCCCATGACATGAGAAATATGATTTCTCCTCTAATATTGAAACTAGTTGTGATATTCTATGCCATGACAAACAAAATAAATAACTATCAATATTATGATGTTTATTTGACAAGGAAATAAATTGTTTCAAGTTTAACTCCTTAGAGCATGTGCAACCCCGTCTCTTGCGCGTCTCTTAGGTGCATTTTTTAATTAAAAACAAAAAAAATAAATTGCTAGGAGAAGTTGCTTAAAATCCTTAATTAAGAGACGACTCTTAACGAGTCTATTTCTTGTTTCTTTTTTTTGGTCAGAACAAATTTATTTTCGGATCGGTTTCGGTTTGGTTTTTTGGAGTTTTTTCTTTCGGTTTTTGGATCCGTTTCGGATCCGTTTATGATTTTTCGGGTTTCGGATCCGTTTCAGATCCGTTTAAAATATTCCGATCCGTGTCAGAACAAATTCATTTTTGGATCGGTTTCGGTTCGGTTTTTTGGAGTTTTTTCTTTCGGTTTTTGGATCCGTTTCGGATCTGTTTATGATTTTTCGGGTTTTGGATCCGTTTCAGATCCGTTTAAAATAATCCGATCTGAACCCAAAATACCCGAAAATATACCCAAAAATACACCAAAATACCCGAAAAGAGAAGAACTCCCTAAAGCTCAAATCAGAATAAACAAATATACATTTTCTAGTTTACAAGTACAGAGTAAGAAGCTTTATGTCTATACAACACTCAAGATAGTGTCACTGCTAAGCTTTATGAATCTCTCTTGATGAAACTTGATAATTGGTTTAACAAAACCAAATAAGTAAAACCGATGATTCTGCAAATTTTAAGCATAAGGCTTGAAACTTTCAAAGTGAAGACACAGTCACAATCGTATCGGTGCAATGCCCATTATCACATTGCATCGACTAGCACCGGAAATCTTCACCTGCAGATGGCAAACACCAATGAACTTAGATAATAACCATTTTTGGATCAATTGAGTTTGTTTAAGTTAGTGGAGAGAAGAAGTCAGGGCCGACCTTAGAAAGAAATTTTCCCTTTCTCATAACCAAAACTCTCAAATAAGGAGAGAGAGTTTAGCCCTAATTGCTCCATAGGCTCGAGCAGCACCACTGTTGGAGGTGGGTATAGTACCCCTCCACAATATACTAGGTCCACTCTGAAAGGTTTTGGGTTCGAAGTCCGGACCGAATACCCGAGCCTGAAACCTCGATGACGACACTACGACCCAAAATGAACGAGGCCCATCTCGATGGAGATGACGTCATCGTACGACCTCGAATTTAATGCAGTATGGGAAGCGTCGCAGAACGCAGAAATAACACGCGAACAAGAGGCACAAACAAATGAGGTCATCGCTTGACACACGTCGATAAAAGTCCGAAGACCCGCCGAAAAGCCTCGACAGAAGCATGGGTTGTCTGACAGCCGACAACACGGACAAACAGACCAAGACGCAGCGCGAATCTCGCCGACCCGTGCCATGTCGAGGGTCGATCTCGTGACCCGAAAGCGACACAGACGAAGAGGCTTTGTTCTATAAATAGGTGACTTCATTAGACTAGAAAGACAGTTTTGGAAGAGCGAGAAACTAGCCTAGAAGAGAAAGAACACTTTGTCACTCTTTGTAAACTTACCAAACGTTTTGAAATAAACATTACTCGTATTCGTCGAACGTTACGCTTTACCCATGACGAGAGTCTCCGACCCACGAACCGTATCTTTTCTTAACTAAGTCACGTTGCATCTTTACCACCTCGAACATTTGACGCGGTCTGTGGGGACATTCAGGAGAACTCTCTATACGCAAAAAGCACTTCGACGCTGTCTGAAAAAATAAAAACACCGCCCCGCCAAGTGCCCCGAAAGTACTCATGGGACAAGACCCAACGCCGTCAGCACACCCCTCAACCTCAAGGGTCGACGCTTCGAACATTGCAAAATCCATCGCTCCCGCATCAGCACCGTCGGGTCACAAGAAAACAGCTGGAACATCTCAAGAGATCGCCGGAGCACCGCTCCTGGTCACTCCTCCTCTAGCAGCACATGCGCGAGTCTCTCCGGCTCCACAGCAACAACAAACCCCGAAGTCGAGGATAACAGAAATAGGGAGCAACAGACTTCCCACGAGACCCGTCTGCTGACGTCGTAGCCCTCCTCTCCGACCTAATCCATAGGGTCAATTCGCTTGCCCAGACGACAAACGCACGATTCCAGGCGCTCACCACATCACCAAGTTTCTATTGGACCGCCAGCGAGCCTCGCCCCACGACCCCGAGAAACACCCCCGGGGGAATTCCTCTCAAGTCTGCAACGAAACCTCTTTGCGGAGACACCGGTACAGTCGACTGCACAACCGGCGCCCCTGGCGACAAACTACCCCAAAACCCCGCCTAGTGCAGCTGGTCGTCGTCATCCAACCCCCAACAGGCAGCTCGAGCGAAACCCCGGTACCTTTACAAGGACATGCGTCGAAAAAGACAGGGAACTCGAACTTATGCGACATCATCTGCGCGATATGAACTCTCAAGTCCACCAGGCGGTAAGCTCCGCACCAGAAATCGACCGAGTTCTTAGAGAAGCACAAAACGTCTCGTTCACTGGCCGAATCATGCATTTCCACATCCAACACCAGGGCAAAGTAAGAATCTCGAAGTACGATAAGACCACCGACCCAAGCCAGCACCTTACTAGCTTTAGCATCGCAATGGGACGAGCCCACTTCCACTCCGAAGATCGCGACGTTGGCTACTGCCAGCTATTCGCCGAGAACCTCGAAGGAGCAGCACTACGATGGTTCTCTCGGCTCAAAGCCAACTCGATCAACGACTTCCACCAGCTTTCTACCGCGTTCTTGAAGCATTACTCGATGTTAATTCAACAAAGCCACTCCACCGCCAACCTCTGGGCTATGTCGCAAGGTCCCAAAGAAAGCATGCAAGATTTCATAGCACGGTTCAAAGATGTCGCATCTCGAATCACCGTCACGTACGAGGTGGCCCTGCCGGCTCTTCGCAACGCACTATGGCACGAATCCGCCTTCCGTGACGATCTAAAGATCAACAGGCCGCAAACGCTAGTAAATGCGCTACATCGCACCACACTATTCATTAGGTAGAGGAGGAACAAATGGCGCTATCCAAGAAGCACGCCAACACATACTCCAAAGATAAGGCCAAAGTGGAATCCCATCGAGACAACCGAAGCGATGAGTACGATGAACCGCGCCAGCACTACGACGCGAAATATGCCAAAGAGGTCAAAAAAACGAACGTTAACTACGTGGAAAATAACCATAAACATCAGTCGAGCGGGCAGAGGCAATCCCGAGCGTCGGACGTCGATTTGAGCAAATATTGCGCCTTCCACAACCGCAACGGTCATTCTACCGAGGAATGTCGACACCTTAAGGAACTACTGCTCAAAAAGTACAGTGAAGGCGAAATCTTCATTCCACCTCGCGATGAGAGCAAAATGAAAAATACATGGCTTCGCGTTGACCAGGTTGAACTGGGACAACATCCGCAACCCCAACATCAGGCCAATGGAAACCAAAACCCACCTCGCCATCAAGTTATCGATGACGCCCCAAAAATTGATAGGGTCGAAGAATATCTGGTCGACGCACCTCCGGCGCCATGAAAGCGCATCAACATGATCATGAGAGGTCTCCTCGATTGCAACGACTCAATGTGCTCGATCAAGAAGCATCAACGAAAAATGGTGGCCGCAATCAAGTGGACAGAAATCAATGACTCGTCCGGTTTCATCGATAAGAAGATTACGTTCACCGAACATGACGCGAAGACGATTCATCGCCCGCACAACGACCCCCTCATTAACAAGCTCTTAACCGCAGACTACGAGAAGTTTCGTCGACCTAATCTTCAAAGACACGCTGCGAGAAATGGACTTAAAGGATTACAAAATCAAGTCTTCCAGAAAGCTCCCAGTTCATTTGGGGGGGGGGGTGACTAAGCTCATGAAGTCCGTGATCATTGATACATCGACAATCTACTATGTCATCATGGGGACACCCTGGATCCACGCTATGGAAGCAATCCCGTCCACTTATCATCAATGCCTCAAGTTTCCGAGCCCTACTGGAATGCGAACTATCCGAGGTGACCAGAGCATGGCAAGAACGTGTTTCATAGCCGAACTCAAACTCTGCCGCTCATACCTTATCTCGACATCCGTCAGCCCGCCCGAACTACCCCAGATATCGGATCTTCCAGCAACAATCACTGAAACCTCCCGGGAAGAGACACCAAAACTTGACAAAGTCCTCCAAGTAAACATCGATACCAGCGACGTCACACGCTGTGTCGGCATCGGCACTAACCTCGAAGCCTCAGTGCATGATGAACTTATTGAATTCCTCAAACAGAACTTGTCTACCTTCGAATGGTCCACCAGCGACATGCCTGGAATCGACCCAAGCATCGCCTATCACGAGCTTAACGTCAGCCCAACCCTCAAACCCATCAAGCAAAAACGTCGAAAGCTCGGCCCAGAACGAGCCTAGGCAGTCAATGACGAGGTCGATCGCCTCATGCAAGCAGGCTCGAATGACGAGGTCAAGTACCCAGATTGGTTGGCCAACCCCGTGGTGGTCAAAAATAAGAATGGCAAGTGGAGAGTCTGCGTCGATTTAACCGATCTGAACAAAGCATGCCCGAAAGACAGCTTCCCTCTCCCACATATCAACAGGATCGTCGAAGCAACAACCGACAATGAGCTTCTCTCTTTTATGGATGCCTTTTCGGGTTACAACCATATAATTATGCACCCCGACGATCGCGAAAAGACATCTTTCATCACCGATCATGGAACTTATTGCTACAGGGTAATGCCCTTCGGGCTAAAAAACACCGGTGCGACCTATCAGCGCCTCGTCAATCGCATGTTCGCGGATCAGCTAGGCCGCACAATGGAAGTTTACATCGACGACATGCTCATCAAACCACTCGTCACCAAAGATCATGTCGAAAACCAACGCACCTGTTTTGCCACACTCAACCAGTACAATATGAAGCTGAACCCTGCTCAATGTACCTTCGCTGTCACCTCGGGTGAATTCATAGGATATATGGTCATGCAGCGGGGGATCGAAGCCAACCCTAAACAGATCACAACGATCGCAGAACTACCATCGCCCCAGAACACCAGAGAAGTACAACGCCTAATAGGCCGCGTCGCCGCACTCAACCGTTTCATCTCACGATCAACCAACAAATGCTTTCCCTTCTACCAACTCCTGTGTGGGAACAAACGCTTCGAATGAGACGATAAATGCGAAGACGCTTTCAGACAACTCAAGGTGTACCTCTCGACCGCACCGATCCTAGCCAAACCTCTCGACCAAGAGACCCTCTACTTAAACATCGCCATGTCGACGGCTGCGGCCAGTGGTGTCTTAGTCCGAGAAGAACGAGGCGAGCAAAAACCTATCTTCTATATAAGTAAGGCTCTCGATGGCGCCAAAGCACGATGCCCAACTCTCGAGAAACTGGCATTAGCCGTGATCACCTCGGCCAGAAAGTTGCGACCAAATTTCCAGTCACACTCAATCGTTGTCCTGACGAACCAACCCCTGCAAACAATTCTGCACAGCCCCTCCCAATCCGGCCGAATCGCTAAGTGGGCAGTCGAGCTTAGCGAATACAACGTCGAATACAGAACACGCACAAGCGCGAAGACTCAGGTACCTACGGATTTTCTGATCGAGCTATCGACCGAACTTACAAACGCCGACCCCGAAGCTAAAACCTGGACGTTGTACGCCGACGGATCATCCTGTCAGCATGGCTCTGGCGTAGGCGTCAATTTGGAATCATCGACGCACGAAATCCTCAAACAATCATTCCGTCTTGCTTTCGCGCATCGAACAACGAAGCAGAGTACGAAGCCCTGATCACCGGAATGCACCTTGCAAAGAAATTAGGCCCAAAGAGCCTCGACGCTTTCTCCGATTCTCAGCTCGTCGCAGGCCAGTACAACGAAGACTTCGATGCCAAAAACGAACGCATGGATGCTTACCTTAGCGTCGTCAAAAACCTGGCCCAACAATTCGAATCGTTCACCCTAACTAAGATACCACGAAGCGAGAACGCCTCCGCGGACGCCCTAGCTGCATTGGCTTCCACGTTAGATCCAACTGACAGAAGAACCATACCGGTCGAGTGCATCGAGCAACCGAGCATCGATATTCCCAAAGGCGTGTGCGCAATCCACATCGAAGAACCAGACAGCGACACCGTTCCAAATGAGGCGGAAGCCCAATTAGCTGACCTAGACGCCCACCTCGGAGACCAGAACTAGCGCACCGAGATCAAAGATTACATCGCCGATGGAACGCTACCAAGTGACAAATAGGAAGCCTGCCGCCTACGCAAGAGGGCAACCCGCTACACAATGGTCGAAGATGGTCTATATCGATGGAGCGCCACGGGAACATTACTGCATTGCATCGTCGGGGATGAAACGACAAGAGTAATGCGCAAAGCCCATGAAGGAGCAGGAGGAAACCACTCCGGAGGGAGAGCACTCACTCAGCAAGTCAAAAATCACGGCTTCTACCGGCCAACCCTTATGAAAGACTGCGAAGAGTGCCCAAAAGTGTGAAAAGTACCAGCGTCACGGAGACACGATTCATACCCTGACTGAACTACTCATGACCTCTACCGCACTGTAACCTTTCATGCGATGGGCAATGGACATCGTCGGCCCCCTCCCACCCTCCAACCAGAGAAAATTCATGCTCATAGTCACCAACTACTTCACAAAGTGGGTTGAGGCAGAAGCATACGCAAAAATCGAGGCCATCGACGTCCAAAATTTTGTATGGAAGTTTATCATCTGCCGCCTTGGTCTTCCCTACGAGATAGTCACCGACAATGGGTCGCACTTCACATCAACAACATTTGAAGGGTACTGTGCTCGATGGAAGATCAGACTCAGTAAATCCACCCCACGATACCCACAAGGAAACGGACAGGCGGAAGCAACAAACAATAGGATCCTCGATGGAATAAGGAAAAAACTTGAAGACAAAAAGGGCATCTGGGCCAACGAACTAGACGGAGTTTTGTGGTCCCACCGCACAAGTCCCAGAAGTACCACCAGGCAAACTCTGTTCTCCTTCGCCTACGGGATGGAGGCAATGTTTCCAGTCGAAGTCAACGTCCCAGGCATACGACACATTTTACTTACCCAACAACCTGACGTCAACGACAAAATGATACTAGATGAGCTTGACTTCGCCGAAGAACTATGTGACCAAGCCTTATTGCGGATCCAGAATTACCAACACCAGGCGGCTCGTTACTACAACAAGAAGGTCAAGGGACACAACTTCAAAGAAGGCGACCTCGTCCTACGCAAAGTCTTTGAAACACTGTCGAGCGACCTATCTCCAAGTTGGGAGCAAACTGGGAAGGCCCCTACCTCATCTCCAAGGTCGTCCGCCCTAGCGTATTCGAGCTCACAAAAATGAACGGTGATGTAGTGCCCCAAACTTGGAACTCAATGAACCTGAAGCGATTCTACCATTAAGTGTCAAACCTAACTCCATCACCCCGACCACTATCTATCTTTGTAAAAACTGAATTACGACTGGTTTGATCCCTTTGGGGTACGTAGGCAGCCTCTCACGAGGCACAACTATTTTATAGAAAAAGATCTTCTTTCCCTCAGAAAATCTTAAGTGTTGAATAACACACCAAAGATAACGTACACCGTAGAGTACACTTGGCCCAATAGAGTCCACACAAGCCGGGCCAGACCCGCACAAACGCATTCACCATGAATGCAGTGGATTGATCACCCACACCCCTTTGCGATGACAACACTCCTCATCGCAGTGGTCCAATCGAAACCACTCTCAAGCCGAGCCCGCCTCACAAACGAAGTGTTCAAACCATCAAGGAAAAATGGCTAAGTATAAAAATCCAGCGACCCGACTCGCCACCTCGTCAAAAAAGGATGCGAGGCTCACACCACGCATACCTAAGAAAATTCAATTTTCTTAGTAAAAATGGCTAAGTCCACAAATGCAGCGAACCACGTCTTCGCATCGAAAGTTAGCATCGCAAGAAAAGTGTGAAGCATCGAACAAAGGAAAAGAAGACTGAAACAAAAGAAAAGGATAAGCATTCGTTAGATAAAGGGAAAGGAACATCCAGTTTAACAAAGTTTAATACAACAACGAGGCCAACGACGCAGCAACCTTAAGAACAAAACAGCCGAAGTAAAAAGTTCATAAAACAAAGACTGAAAAACTTAAAGAAAAATAAAGCAGAACATCTAGGATTCTTCGGTTGGTCCTGGAGAGCCTGCGAGGCATCAATCGGAGTGGGTTCCGCGTTATCAGCAATAACGGAAAACGAAGCGGAAGGAAGCACCGCAATCTCGCCTCGCGGGGGCCCCGACAGCGACCCCTCTTCCGGAAGAACCAAGTGCGAGTCAAACAACATTGTCATCACCTGCGCATTGAGCCACGTATCGACCTCTTTCTTCTCCTTCTTGAAATCTGCCACGTAATCCTCTGACATAACCAACTCGTAATCCTCCGAAATATCGCCGATAACGCCCAAAATGCTCTTAAGCTGGTTGGAAGTAAGGTAGTTGTGCTTAATCTGCTTCTGGTCGTCGAGGTACTGCTTCACCTTCTGCAGACGACCCTCGCATTCTTGGCGAAGCTGCTCTCGGTGAAGCTTCTCCGCCTGCACACGCTCCTCAGCAGACTTCGCGACCTTCTCGACCTCTTCATCCATATGATCCTTGAGGTGCGGTTCCTCAGCAGCAAGCTCCCGGATTCGGTCGTTTAGGGATGAAATATCATTTTCCGCCACTGTCTCCGCCTCGACCATTCTTCGAACCTCGGACCAGATACATGTTGGCCTCGGCGATGTCCGTTTCCATCTCGCAAGTTCGTCTCCCAAAGAAGGGACGTCGCCTCGTTCAGATAACGAGGGAGGAGCAGACTGGTGAGGAGAAGGGAGAAGAGTAGGCTGACGAGGCGATGGGACAAGAGGTGAGGTACAAACATCGGTGTCTCGCTGCAAAGCCCTCCCCTAGTCCTCAGCCTGACGTCGAGCCTTCGTTAGAAGAGGCTCGTAATCCTCAGAAGAAGTGAAGCTCTTCTCGACAGATTTGTCTCCTTCGATAGCCTCGATCGCTGGAGGAACATTGAGGGTCGGATCCGCCGACCGTGTCTGTTCATCTAACACAACCTGCTTCGAGGCGCCCGTCCCGTGTGACAACTTCTTCTTCTTTGCTTTTCTCTGAAATAAGTCCGGAAAATCACCATCAAACTGTCCCATCTCGGTCTCCGGGTCGTAAACGTGAGGTTGGTCGACGTTGGGAGGAAGCCTCCAAGAAGCTGCCAACACAAAAGAAAGAAGTTAAAAAAGTTTCTAAGGGATCAACATCAAGGATCCCCTTTTATCGAAGTGCTTATGGTTTCTAAACTTAGCGAGATTAGCCTGAATGCTCTTCAAGATACGGGCCACAGGGTGAACCGTCTTTTCTTCAATTCCTCAATGAAGTCAAAGTATTCTCGAGGGATGGGATTAACTGGAAGAGGACGATATGCACACAACAAGAAAAAACGTTAGCAGAAGAGAAATAGCAACCTGAAATACTATTCAGACTCGACCACTACCGAAGCTACGACCCCATCCCCTCATATACTCTCGATTGGGGTCAAGGACTGATGCTTCGTTTATTCGGACAAAGAAGTACTTTGCCCACCATCTATCGATCCTAGTGTTGTAACCATGGATTAACTTTCACCCAGGCTTGAAACTGACATAGAAAGTCCACGGGAGAGAGCGGTTCGGGCTAATCTGCGTCATCTCTTCAAACATCTCAAACGTAACCTCGAACTCAACTCTGAGGCCAAGGAAATTGCAGAAACCAAGTTCCGAACCGAAGGAGAAGTGAGCTGTGTAAAGGCAATCCCCCTCGCCTCGTAGTAGGCTATGAGCAGAGGAGGAAGGGGAAACCAGAGTCCCATGTCAGCAAAAAACGATTCGTACAGGCACAGAAAGCCTCGTGGCGGAATCCAGGGTCGTTGTTCAGGCGTCGGCTCCTTCAACTCTAAACCAGAATGCCGACCCCTAACGAGCTTGCGAAGTGTCACCGCATCAGATTTGGTTAGCATGATTTTGTTAATTTTACAAGGTTTCTTAGGCTTCTTCAGATCCGCAGCTGACCGCGTTGCCTGAACCTTAGACTTTTTGTTAGACCTTTTCTTGACCGATCTACCCGCGAGTCGAGAACCTAAGACTAATTGTCGCTCTGGGGACTGATTCCCAGGTTGATCTCTTGACTCGATAGTCAGGCCGGAATCATGACAAACATGTGACGAAGACACGCACCATGCTCGAGGTGCGAAGCGTTACGCCTCGCAAAATCATCAACGAGGTCCTGCTCCCCGATGCCTCGGGGGGAGACGCTCCGGGAAGAAAATTGACCATCCCCTTCAGGAGAAGAGTCCCTCGAATATTGATGATCAACAGAACCTCACGACCCGGAAGATTCAAAAGATTCGACCCTTATACGTTTTGACATCACGAAAACTCTTCCAAAAAGATCTAACGAGAAAAATATTTAAGAACTGGAGATGTTCTTGACCAAATCGGAGAAATCTACGGTGGGGGAACTTGAACACAACCGGAAAATTTGAAAAGGAAGAGAGAGAACAAAGAAAAAGAAGTTTACCTTGAATGTTAAAGAAATGAAGAATGAGCGAGATGGGATCTCTATTTATGGAAGAGAAAACGAGAAACTGAAAAGACGCCTCATCATTAACCCTAGGCGCGTCTCTCCGCTTCCCTAGGCATAGATCCTACACGTGGCGTCCAACGGCTGGAGTCAAGTTGTTGGGGTCAAAAACGGTCCCGACGAAATCGATGCCTGAGAAGAACTACGGAAACAATGCTTTCTCTTCCGGACACAAGGATCGTAAGGATATTGGAAAACTCTTAGGTTCTCGTCGTTCGAGCTGTCTCTTCCGGAACCGGTTTCAGAGCTTCAGAGATAGTCGACCATGACCAATCTCCACATAAAGTTTGTCCGTCTGCAAGAAACTAAAGCATCTGAGTGCCAAGGCTAGCATCGATGGTCCTCGGATAACTCTCACGAGGCCATACGATACGTCCTCAAAAGTGATACGAAACCACCAGAAGCGTTAGAGAACCGAATGTCTAAAATCCCGATTGACGCCAAACCTACGAACGAGTCTTAGAACCGATTGACGACCAAACTAGAGGCCGATCTAGACGTCGATTGAACCAAGACCGGAGGTCCATCTTTGCGCCAATTGGCGCCAAGACCAAGCTATGTCTTTGGTGCTAATTGGCGCTAGGACAGAGCGTCTGTCTTGGTGCCAGTTGGCGCTGAGGCGCGGATAATGTTCGGCCGTAGTCC
>OVAN01011403.1:3607-14740 GCA_900406275.1 Anastatica hierochuntica
TAGTAAAAAATAGTAACAAACATTAGTGGGAGGATAATTATGTAACAAAAATTCAAAGTTTTCGGTATGTTAAAGTACATTTCAAAATTTTCTATAATATTAAAAATAGAATTACTATTTAAATAGAAGTACTATTCTGGAAAGAAGTAAAGTATAACATATTTATATTTTTCATCAGTAAATATATATCCGATTTTGAAAATCTGAGTTATATATATACAAAAAAATCTTTTTTTGAATTCGGAATTATAATAATTTTTTTTTGTTTTAACAAGAAAATTGAAAAAGAAAAAGAAAAGGGAAATGGAAATGAAGAAAGAGAAAAAAGAAAAAAAACCGAAAAAGGGAGAAGAGAGTTGAAAGAAGAAGGGGTAAAAGTGTAATTTTATCATGAGAGAGAAGTGATGTTTTTTTTAGCACAAGAGAGAAATGATGTTTTTTATAAAGAATAGAAAATGAATTAGTGGTTTTTTTGTAATATCTATTCATATTATCCTAAAATATTTTAAATCAAAATCATCTTCTATCAGTTTTTTTAAATTATAGATCATATAGTATTACATATTTAATGTTACAAATAGATATAATCATGAAACATTTCATTTACAATGATGATAAATTTTATAAAAAGTTAATATATGCATTAATGGAAAAATCATTTTTTGTTTAAAATTCATAAAATTTTCATATTAAAAAGTTAAATTTAATAATTAATATCGATTATTTTCTAGTTACATTGTATATTACATACAATCTTTTTAGGTATACATTAATTCTTATTGATTCTTACATGAAAAGTGAAATATTATTCAAAATTTTACGTATAATTATACTTACATGAAATTCAATATTACGTGTTTTACATTAAATTATCGATATTTTTATAGAATTTTTTTTTAAATTTTCTGTATGGTTATATCGATTTTTATTGTTTATGTATTAAATATTTGATATACGAAAATCAATTTTTTTAACTTGACCTACAAGACAACTGAAGCAGAAAATAATTTGAGAAGAACTAAGTAAAATATAAAATATTTACATTTAACATTTTAAAAACTATTTCGTATATTTGAGAGAGACCTATCAATGGCTTTTTCATTTAGAAACAATTTTCGTTACAGAGTAATTACTAACCAAGCAACCGAACCATTTTTTATTTTTAATTTAATATATTATAAAATATACAACCAATAAAATCACATTTAAAGTGTTATAAATGAAAAATATATTTTAGTATGATAAGTAAACATAAAAGATATCACATTATAGTTAAATCTTTCATATTATACTTTTACCTAAGGGTGAGCGTTCGAACTAGCGTTCAGGTATCCGTTTGAGTTCGGTCGGGTTAATTCAGGTTACAAGTTTTAGGGGCTAGAAGATTATGTTCTATTCGGGTATCTATACATTTTGATTCGGGTTCGGTTCATATATTTGCAGGTTTGATACTCATTTATATTATGTAAAAAAAATCCAAATATACCTAAAAAACCTCAACAATACAATTTTTTTGGAAAATCCGGGTATTTTCACGCATTATAGATATTTTTAGATATTATATCTAAAATAACTAATATATTTAAGTAAATATTTGGGTAATATTTTGATTCGTGCCGAGATCGGTTCCAGCTTTTTCGTGTATAGAAGTTTTGCTTGCATACGAATATTTAATTATCAGTTTTGGTTCAGATCAGTTATCACTTTTTTGTGTCGAATTCGCTTCGGTTCTTCGGATCCAAATACTTTGTCCTCATTTATTAGGTTCGCGGACACCACCTAATAAAACAAGAATATTAGAATCAAGTTATCGAGTAAAAACAAATCACATACATATAATGCCCTTCGCCACCACTCTTACAATTCAATACTACATCTGGTCTCTCTTGTTCACGCATAGACTACAATGAAATTAAACCATGGCAGTTTTCAAACCGCAAAGACATTTATAAGAACATATATATACAACCTTGTCCGCCTTGGAAACCTGCAGAATGGAAGGGAGCTTGCATCGGGAGTTACACACAATGCAAACTGGCCGACAAATAGATGTGTTAGTAACCACTTTTGCTCCACCCCAAAGATATGCTGAACCTGGCATAACATCTGAGAAGTCTCCCACAACGCATGAAATATGTAATATGATCCCACAATCATTGCATGTATAAAACCATTTCTTTGGGTTCACTTTTGTTTCACATGCTTCACACCAATATTCTCCATCCACACTGCTTTCGCCGTAAGACAAGAAGAGAGGATGATCGTCGTACCTATGCCTCATTACCTTTCGCGGTAACACACCGCATGTGAAGCACATTGTGAAGCTGACACACTCATCACAACTTAAGTGTCCAATTGTACCTAGTGTGCCACATATGGTACAAGTCTTAGGAATTTTAGAGTTGTAGAATAAAGGATGGGGATGGCTTTCGTGCTCAAAAGGTTCTGCAATTGAACCGCAACGTGTATCTAAAGCCAAACTACCAGATTGGAACCTGAAACCGTTAAAGTATTTACGGCAAAGGTGACACCGTAAAGATCTGGGGAGAACATCTGTGTGTAGCGGGAAACGTTGGTTGTGGCACATATGTCGTTTCTTCCGGGGAATATTAGCACATTTTTGGTGGAGAATGTAATCACACTGCTCGCATTTGTAGAACGTCTCCGAACAAATCTGGAAGACACATCCTTGACAAAGTGTGTTTTCATGTAAAGACTGGCCATCTTTATTGATTCGTAAATTGTGATCATGGCTGAAATGTTTAATTGTATTTTCATCAACAACTTCGAATGGAGGGATGTCCTCCTCTTCACGTGTGCCTTCTAGTTCGACCATATCCCATACATCTTTTCTCGTTGCGCATCTTGAATGAACAACATAATTAGAACATTTGGAGCAAGAATAGGCCCCGTAGAAGCCATCCACCTTTTTACGACAAACTCTACATTTCCAATTTCCATGTCCAAGGCGACGAGTGTAGGAGATGCGATGATCGTGGCGATTGATGTTTATAACGCGGGGTAGATCGATACAATCCCAATGAATCATAAAATTACATTGAAGACAAAAATAAGGGCTTCGGTCACCTTGTGTCCCACAAGCATTGCAAGTGAAGTTTATTCGTCTTGCAACAAGATGAAGTTGATGATCATGGGTCGTCACGCTTACAACAACAAGTGGTGGTGGGTTTTTCATGCATCCTCTGCATATGCTAAAGTTACAAACATCACAATGGTGAAGTTGTCCATCAAAATCTGCCCCGCAAAGAAGGCATTTCTTGTCGGCGTAATCCGGTGCTTCACATGTAAGGAGCTTGAGTGGGTGTTGAGGGTGAGAAGTGTGTTTTGCTTCCGGAAAAAAACTAGCACAATCCCCATCGAAGAAAAATTTGCATTGATCACATTTATAAGATGGAGCTCTCCTGTTAAGATGATTGTTGCACACTTGGCACATTTTCGCCCCGCCCGGGTCCTTTCCTTGAAACACTTCAAGCCTATGTTCGTGTACGTTGGAGCTTTCAAGAACAAGAGGTGGGGCTTGTCCCCCTGCACACTTTAAATCCAACTTGAAGTCGCAGATTGAACAGAAATAACCATTTATGAACCACTTACCACACCGACTACAATCAGATTCTTCGCGAGGTAGGCGTAGCTTGAGAGGAGGATGGTCGGGATGAGAAGAGTGGTTGATTTCTCGTAAAAACTCAGCACATTCTTTATGGAACACGACCTGATCACACCCCAACTCATTGCAACGGTATCCTCCATAGATGTAACCATCTTTATAAATCTTTGACTCACATCCAAAACACTTCTCATATGCAAAACGAGTAAAAGATAACAAAGGATGTCTATGAATTGGTAGCTCAACTTTTTTCATTCTGATTTTGATTTTGAACCTCTCTTTGTGATTGAGATTTCTTAAAGTGGATGATGGCTATTTAAAATAATTCATATGAAATGGTTATTTAACTATTGACAGCCTAGCCATCTATGAATGCGCCCACTCTTTGCCTACAAAGTAAATAAATAATAAAAAGAGATATAATTTATTTCTAGTATACTAGTTACTGGGTCAACATCGGCATAAAACTTTTGTAAATCTTTTTAAATTTAATTAAAGTTGGACCTGCGCAACAACGCGGATTTTTATAAAGATTTTATATATTATTAACTATGTTTATATTTTTTGAGTACTGGATTTAGAATTTTCGGTTATTTCGAGTTTCGAATTCGGGTTCAGGTTCAAAACTTTTAGAATTTTTAGTTATATCAAATTTCGGGTTTGGGTTTAGATTTGAGATTTTCGAACTTTCAGATCTTCACGGATACTCATATGGGTTCATCTCGGATAATATTCGAGACCCGAAATACCATGAAACAAACCCGTTAGAATATTTTAGAAAAAGCATCAGATGACTAAACTTAAATTTTTATAACTTTGTACAGCTTTTTCTAAATTTTATCACTTTATAATTTTTTTGAATTTTTGTAACAAATTTTATTTAGAAAATAATAATAATGCAGTATAATTATTTTAAAATTATGGATTTATTTTAAATTTGAAACAAACTATGTTTAAATTTGGTAAAAGTTGATTATTTTAAATTTTGTTGGTTTATAATTTTGATAATGATTATGTGAAAAGAATATTGGAATATTCTAATATGTTTGTTGGAATATGTAAATGAGTAACTAGAGTTATATTAATTTATTAGATACATTTAATAAAATTTCTAAAACATGTCACTTTAAAAAATCACACATGAAAAAGTCTATGTCTTTCCTTTTAATAAAATAGATAATTTGGTAGCATAATATTTTCCTCTGTTCTAAAAATCTCTGTCTAGACCGATTATTCCTATGCGTATATGCTGGACGGTGGTCGTCCGATTAGTTTCGTCCAATTTTTTCAAGCATTACACTAATTAACTTATCGAATTAGACTTTTGACTAAAATTAACCCGTAAAATCAAATAAAAATATATTATAATCACTAAAGTTATATAAAATAGTTATTTTTAGACTAAAAACAAGTCAAAAAATCTAAAAATAAGAATTATAAAATTATTATATATTTCTAAAAATTAAATTAAATTAAAAATATCAAAATAATCTAAAAACTAATCTCGATTATTCTCCGATTTTCTAGCTAGACGCTAAGTGCAGCTATAATTTTCAAAAATTTCCTGAATTTCTTTACAATTACAACACACGATAACACAACTTTTTATAAATCTCCTGATTCAAATGAACGACCTTTAACAGCAGCTAATAAGTCTTTTTCTTTTGTTAATCTATATGCTAAATGCTAAATGCTAAAGGTAATATAATACTCCCTCCTTTTACTTTTAGTTAATTTAACTTTTATGATAGTTGGTATTTTATAATATAATTTTCTGTTGGTTACAGCTAATAGCTTGACATTGTTTATTTCATTTTAAATTTACTTCTCGATATTATGCGAAGGCGGGCAGATATTTAGACCATCTTCAATGGTAGATACTCTATTGAGTATCTAAAACAATTTTTTAACTAAAAATTGATTCGCGGATCTTACAGAATATCTAAAATTACACACAGCTCTTTTAGATACGATTATAAAATTCTCTAAAATTAGATACAGTTTCTAACTTTTTAGATTTCTGATTTTAATAATAACTTAGATACTTTTTGGATACTCATTTAAAGACCCATTGAAGATGCTCTTATATCAAGGTTTGGATCGAGATCCGGTCTTTCTGGTTTGGACTATATATTTGGAGTTTTAAATGTGAATCTCGACAATTTAACTTAAACTTTTGTATAGGTTTCATATCTGATGCAGATCTACAAAAACTTTAAATATACTCAAAATAAACCTTTCTTAAATAACTACAATGGGAGCGACGCAAATGGAGCAATTGGCTCAATACCTCTGCTGCCAAGTTTCATTAAACTCAAGTTGTCTCCTATAGAGAGAAATTACAATGATCACCGGCTATGATGACAAAAATAAATAACTACAATAAATTCGGCATAAAACTACATATTATTAAAAATGAAGCACAACAACCTTTGTTTGCGTGTGATATGCATCCTTTAAAATTATGTCTTAAAAAATATTCTCTTAAACCTTTATATTAGAAAATTTAAAACAAATTCCTACTTTTATCTACTTAAATAAATTGTCATTTAAATTTGGACATATTCACAACTTATTAGACATAATTATAACAATCATTATTATATCCTTTAATTCATGTACAATTAAATTATATAGAATTATGTTATTATTATTAATCAGTTTATACATTATACATGTATCAATATTTATATAGTTAAACATACATATACTGATAAACATATAATAGTTTTCAATACAAGACTATACAGTCAATCATATATTATTGATTTTATAATAAATCGGTTTTGATATATACAATATAATATATATATATATATATATATAAATTCTATTATTTTAGTATAAATGCACATATGTAAATTAGGATTAGGCGCTAGCGATCCTGCATGTTCACGTTCGGATCAGATTCAAATCCTCAACTCCAGCCTTATAAAATCTATTCTGGTTTTTGAAAACATTGGTTCGGGTTTTCCGAGTCGGATCAGATATTATAAAACTATTAAAACCTGGATACATACGATACTTTTTTCGGATTCGGGTTTTTTCGGGTTTTGCGGATTCGAGTTTGATTTTTGTTCAGGTTTCTCCAATTATTTTTCAGATAATTTGGGTTTCTATTAAATATTTTGGGTTTTAGATTTGGGTTCGGTTCGGGATTTTCTAATTTTTAGGTTGTTTCAGGATTCGGTTCGGGATTTTTGAATTAACAAAGACAAGTATATGGATATAAGGGTATAAGGATAAGGATGTATGTGTGTGCAAAATTTCGGAGCAACCATTTCGGAATCGGTTCGAGTAAAATCTGAAACTCGAAAATAATTGAACATGAAACTCGTTCAGATTTTTTTCACATATTTTTCACATGTTAAACTTTAACATCAGTATTAGGAAATTTAAGTTATGATATTTTAAATATAGAAAATTACTATGTATTTATAAAAATCTTCATATTAATTCGATCTTCAAAATAAAAATTATGTACTCTCTAATAAAAAAACCCGACAACAATAGTACAAATGAATTTACTTTTATAGTTGTATAATTGCTTAGCACATGATATAAATATATGGTAGGAGAAAATTTCATTTCGAAACCGAGTAAACAATAAATATCGTTAATACATTCATTAATAAAAATACTTTTTTTTTTACTATGGTTTATCTATACTATTAAAACTCATATCAAATTTACATTTTTTCTATTACATTATACAAAAATATATCCCGCAATTCGAAAGCGAGAGTCAAAATCTAGTCTATTGTATTATAATAGAGTTACTATTATTATCTACTATTGACAAGTCATAATAGTACCATTTAATCAATTACATATGACATATTTCTAGAAATCTTAATTATCAATAAGGATATTAATAATAAACAAAATTTAACTATAATTTTAAATTTTATTATTAGTTATAACAAAATCTATTGAGAAAAAATCTAACAAAATTTATTTAAAATTTCAAATAGTTTTTATTGTAAATTAATCTTAATAAAAATTTTATTATACAAAATTAGAAATTCGAAGCTAATATAAATTTCATAATTATAGTCTATATTATATTAAATTGAATTATTATATAAATTAAATATGAAAAATTATATTAAATAGGTAAATTAACCTTTTTTATTTTTAAAATTTATTATTTAGATAAATTATCATTCACCGTTAAAACATTCTAAAATTTGCAAACTATGTAATATTATACAAAAAGTAAAATTATTAACATATGTTAAACTTTTATATCTACAACTATATATCTTCAAAAAACATATTTTGATGAAAATTGTCTATTGGAGTATTTTAGATTATGAATTTATTGTACCTAATTCAAAAATTTAATAACAATTAATAAAAATAAAATATATAAAACAAATCACTATATATGAATAATGTAATAAGAGACAAATTTAAAAGGCTTATGATTGTATTAAAACTATACATTTATAAAATGAAAAATATTCGCACGGACGTGCGGGTTAAACTTTAATTATGCTTATATCTAAATATGTTACGCAAACTAACTGAAAGTGCATCTATGATTTCCAAATTAACCATATATATATTATTTAATTTGTTGACATTTTTGAGTATACTAAATCCATGTAGAGCAACCTAAATATCATACTATTTAATTCAAGCCAAACCGATATACTATTTGATCTGGAATGAGATCTAATTTATATAAATTGAAAAACATGAAATCCAATAACTTAAACGAGGTCAACCAAATAAATGGAATGTCTAGCTCTAGATCTAAATTCGAATAAGGATATAGAAGTTGGGTAAATCTAAATTCGAATATTTTGAAATTCTTAGATATTTAATATGTCATAAGTGAAAAGGTATCCAACTAAAAAAAATTAAACCTTAAATCTCAAATTGTAGACATAAATCCTTGTAATTGAGAATCTAAACACAATCCTTATTTATCTACCAAGAATTTAAGGAAAACACAATGCATTAACTAACCCAAATTGCCAAATTAAATCTCATCAAAGTTCATAATCTCTAATAAAAATTGAGTTATATAAAAACTAAGTTCACAGTTTCTAGAAAATTTATGGAAATAAAGTTGCAAGAGAAAAATATGGTCTAGTGATATTTTGATCCAATTTTTTTTAGAAAAAAGTTATTTACATAGCTTAGTAAAAAATTTGGTCTTGAATATGTCCCCAATTCCCCTAATATAAGTATTGTAAATTGCCAACATGACTTGGAGACATTTAGTTTTTGTTTGTCAACGAGAAAAATGAATCAATCTATCTTATTAAAACTGAAGTGTATAAACTTTTTCATGTGTAATTTTTTAAATTGAGCACATCTTAAACTTTTTATTAAATGTATCTAATAAATTAAAATAACTCTAATTACTTTTTTACATATTTTAACGAACATATTACAATATCTCAATATTCTTTACACATAATCATTATCAAAATTGTGAACCAACACAATTTAAAATAATCACTTTTCACCAAATTTAAATATAGTTTATTTTCAAATTTGAAATAAATCCATAATTTTTTTAAAACAATTATATTACAATATTATTATTTTCTAAATAAAATTTGGTTACAAAAATTCAAAAGAAAAATTGTAAAGTGATAAAAAAATTTTAAAAACTATAAAATTTTATAAAAATAATGTATGTAAACTATAAAAAAAAAATTTAATTTAGCCATCTGATGTTCTTTTTAAAAAAATACTCCAACGGGTTTTGTTTCACAGTATTTAAGATATCTGGTATTATCTGAACTGAACTCATACAAGTATATGATGAAACATTAAAATATGAAAATCTCAATCTAAACCCGAACCCGAAATTCGATATAATTGAAAAATTTTAAAATTTTGAACTGGACTCAAATCTAAAACTCAAAATAACCGAAAATTCTAAACCTGATACACGAAAAATCTAAATATGGTCAATACTATATAAAAATAAAAATAAAAACTTGCGCGGTTGCGCGGATCAAATTCTAGTGTTATTGAATTTTTTTGTTAAGATGAATATAAGATCTAGTGTTGGATTCGTCCAACGTTGGCTTGTGCTTTCGAGGTTGGATTCGTCCATCATTGGCTCTGTATCCGTCTTTTGTATTTCCAATAAGATAAAAGTTAGATGAAAAATTGAATATATGATCTCGTGATATTTAGAGCATCTCCCAAAAAAATTCATTTTGAAGTTTGCAAAGCTTCATATTTGAAGTGTAGGATGTTCTTCGCAAATCTTCAAACTCAACTTTAAAATTATTTATATTTTATATTATGACTCTTATATTTATCATAATTAATTTAAATTTATTAAAATTTTATATAAAAAACTAACACATATAAAAAATATTATAATAAAATATTAAACTAAAATTTTAAATAAAAATACAAAATTAAATATTAAATTACATGAAAAATCCCACATTATTCAATAAAACTATTTCTGTAATGCTCTCCTATATGATATACTATCGCATTTCAAAGTAAAAATGACTTTTTAAAAATTTGTAGATTTTGGATAAATTTATCTGACTATTAGTGTTGTTGTACTATTTATATTTATCTAATAATTATGCATTCACGTAATTTTTAAAACTTTTTCTATTAAATTTCTTTAATGAAATATTGTTGTTGTTTATGTCTAATTTATTTTAAAATATTTTATGTCTTATGTTAAAATTTTTATTTAATTTCTGTATAAAAGTTAAATTTATAAGAACACATTTGAAATATTAGGAATTATAAATTTTTAGAGAATTAAAATGACAAACAATAGAATTTTTAAGAATAAGAAAAAAATAATATATAATTATAGGAACTAAAATGCAAATAAAAAATGAAAATTCAAATTTAAATTTTGTGAATTTCTTTTAGAGAAAAAATTTTATATTTGCAGATTTAAAGACTATTTTGGAGACGTTTTTAGAGACAACTCACCTTTAACAACAACAAAGAAGTCAAACTTTTTTATTTAAAATGATTACGCCGGCTTTCATGGATCCAGCTTTAATTATTTGCCCCAGTGGGATAAGTTAATTAAAACATTTATAAAATGACCAATAACTTTTGGGTTTAATTTGTCAACTATCATATGAACCGTATAAAAAGTCATCACATCAAACATAATCAAAAACACACCACTGGTTATCAAGACTCGAACCCTCTACTTCACAATATAACACAAACATGCTTTACCAACTAAGCTACTTAACATTTCCATTCATTGTTTTCTCACACATAAATATATCTAGTTAGTGTTGGAGTTATATAAACTAGTTTAATAATTTAATAAATTAGTTAGTTTAATAAATTAATTTAATAATTAAATAAAGGGTAAATTTGCACAATATTCATCTGAGACAAGTTAANGGGTAAATTTGCACAATATTCATCTGAGACAAGTTAATTAAGTAACTAACTAATTGCATTTTTTTTGTTTTTTTTAGTAATTTTTTCTATTTGCCCCTACACCCCATATAACTTTAAACGACTCTACAGGTTTATAC
>OVAN01011404.1:223-14740 GCA_900406275.1 Anastatica hierochuntica
GCCCACGAAGACCTATATAAAGGGTGCGAAGGGAGAGAGATAAAAAAGAACTTTTCGTTACCGCAAAACAGTCTGCGACCACGGCTTAACACCGGTTGCGCACGCTCCGATCACGAATTCGAATAAGATCCCTTAACTTTCTTCGTTATCTATGTTGTCGAATTGTTCTTCGCTTACGTTTTTCGTTTACTTTTGATTCGCTTTCATATTCATTCTGTATTCGTTCACGTTAACCTATTCTTACGAATCTTATTACTTCACCACCGTTAAATGCATATCGCTTCGCAATCTGTTTCGTATTGATTTACTTTCGTTATCTACTTGTTTCGTTTCGTAATCTGTTCATCTCTTAATTTCATATTTCTTATCTATTGACTTTTCACTCACTGCTTGATCTGTCGATCTTTGGTTACAAAGAATCTGTGAACCACATAACATTGACAGTGAGAATTTCGGTTCTCACACCAGTGCTCCCTTCATCATCTGATTTTTCATTATATGTTATGAAGTATAGCATCAAGAGACCAATAACAAAAGTGGATAAACATCTCACACTCTTTAGTCAAAACCAATGTAGTTCATCTTACAAAGCTTTATTCAATATTCAATCAATGAACCGGAGTGATTTGTGTTAAAGTCTTGAATTTTCATGTTATTCAAACAAATATTAAAAAAAATCTGTTAAAATCTATTGTTATTGGAGTACTGATTTAAAAATATATTTTCAAATCTGAAATAAATCAAATTGTTGATTTTAAAGTGTTTTGTGGAATTTCTTTATTAAAAAATACAAAGATTCAAATTACCAAAATCTTCTAAAATTCTATTAAATACCAAATTCCTCGTAAAGCTAATACACCACCCAAACATTTTTTTTTGATAAACGGTGAATTATTCATTAATAATAATGAAAGGGATACAATAAAAATTGTGAACAATGCTAATTGGATCAATGATGCTTGAAAGCAAAGAGTGTCTAGTGATCCCAAAAAAGATTAAAAAAGAGCACTACAAACTAAACTTAGAACTAATGTAGATGTTAAGTAACACAAGAACATGGTCACCAACTACATTAATGCTACACATAGAAAAATAACAGAAGCATCAATTTGAGACCATGAAACAAAGCGCGGGAGATCTGAGTCCAATTAGCTGGGACCTGCAAAACGAATGACAAAGAAGAGAAAAAAGGCAAGACCAAAACAGGGCCATGACACAAGTGGATGAGTGACCCGACTCCAACCGGCTGGTCAACAGTGCCCCAGTTCTGGCACGCATTCTCCGACCAAAGGAAGGGAGAGACAGATCAGAAGACCCGAGAACTACCAACAAAGATTCAACCCAAAGAAATTGGAAAGGAGCGCAGAGAAGGGTTGGCAAGTCTCAAAACATGTCGCTGGCAAAACGATCTCTCCGAAAGAATCTTTAATACGACAACCTTCCTAAAACGCTACAAGTCATGGGCATTAAGAACATATAGAGAAACGACTCCACACTCACGGCCAGAGCACGACGTGGAAGGCAAGACCACCACTAGAGGCGCCATAGGACAAAGCCCCAAACTCCCGAGGGCAACCAAACAGGGGAGTGCAAAACCAAACGAAACCGTGAAGGCCGAGCTATGATACCTCGTCATCAAGAGTTGAGATCTTCTGCGGCTGTCTCTTCACCGCGAAGTCGCTCAAGCTAGCCAAGCCGAAGAAGAAGATCCCACAAGACACTACAAGGAGGACGAGAACAAAGAAAGAGCCGTGAATCCAGGAAAAGGCGGGAGGAGAGGCAGCGACGCTCTCCACCACCAAGCTACGCCGACCAACATCTTAGATCTGACCCAGATCTAAGATTAAGACTTGAGACCTCCGAAACAACCACCCGAAGCAACCCTACCTACTCATCTTCGTACGTCCTCACCACCGCTCCAGCTGCTTGACGTACGCCCCGCCACACAGAGACATATCCGCCGGGGAGGCACCATCACCGATGGAACCCAGAGACGGGAAGTATATCGAAACGCCAATAGAAGGGAAAAAGCATAGAGGAGAGACAACTGAGACGAACGAGAAACGAAGTGGCGACCGACGACACAAGTTCAAGCCGTCGGCCACCGGAATTTGAGGACAATAGAGACGACGGCTAGGGTAGAGAACGAGGGAAGAGAAAAAAAAAGATAATTTTCTCTCTCCTCTCTCTTTTTCATCACCCAAACATTTTCAAAATCACTAAACATGTTTATTTCATTTACTAATCAACTCATTGGTCAATAGGTTCACTAGTACATCAGACCATAGAGATGAAGTTAAGGTCGTATGAACATCAATACTCCCTTCTTCAACTCCCCTAAACACTACAAGCAAACCACCAATACCATTACCCGGTCCAGCTCGTGCCGCGACCGGTTTACCCCAACCGAAATCATGATCATACACTTCAAACCGTGGAGAGCTTGTCACGATCAAAGAATTATCAGCTATTCTACTTCCCACCCCAATCTTTGGGATCTTAACATCTCTAACCCAATTCTCCGCAAAAATTTTATAACTCTCATTCGTTTGTGACCTTACCGTTTTATTCACTCGCAAAGCAGTCCAGCCTAACCCGTGATCCAACATCTCTCCTACCGTGGTCGTAGCTACCGCGAGATTGGTCACATTCCCAAAACATTTTGTCTCAAGAGGAGGGTTTAGCCTATGTCTCATATCCGCGGCTAATTTGCATTGCGTCTCTTCTTCTCGGTTTAAACCACTGTGTCTGATGATTGATATCCATAGATATGCTATAACAACTTGGAGTGAAGATATTTTCTGATCAATGGAGCTGATTTCTTCGTTGGCTTTCGCTTTGAGATCTGAGATTTTCTTCTTTGAGAAGTGAAAAACTCTCTCTTTAGTTGAAACTTCGCGACTTGGCGGCGTCTCCTCGGCTTCTGAAACCGGGATATGTACCGGGAAATCGATCTTGTTGAGGAACCAATCTTTGAGAATAATAGGCTGGAGTTTAGGAACCGAACCGTTGAGACAAATCTTAGACCAAGTGTGGAAGAAACTCCAAAACGAACAACCATCAGCTACCATGTGATTGTAACCAAAACTAATGAAAACTCCATCTTTCATCTCGGTGACTTGTAAAGCAAGCAAGGGCTCCAAGATTAGGGCATCACGGCTTTCCACGTTGTTGGATGGGAAAAGTTGCGTTATGAAATGAGGAACATAGCCATGAGATTGAAGGAGATCTTTCACGGTGGTAGATTCGGCTTTCGCATGGACAAATTTGGCGCCCGAGCCATCGCAATCGATATAAAACGACACCGTTTTGTCTTCTTGATTGTTCATTTTGACGAGACGACCAGCGAATGGGAAATAAATCTCTAAAGCAGTCGAAAGAGAAGCCTTTAATCGAGGGATTATATGGGTCTCCGGGTCGGGTTTGGGGAAGAGAAGACCTCTTTGAGGATAAACAAGATAAAGAAGGTCAAGATCATGTGGAGTTAGATGAATCTTTGTCCGAACTGATTGATTTATGTTCTCTGGTCGCACTATGTCTGAAGAAATAATGGTCACATCTACCATTTTGGTGT
The DNA here is from genome assembly GCA_900406275.1 of Anastatica hierochuntica. Lineage (NCBI taxonomy): Eukaryota > Viridiplantae > Streptophyta > Magnoliopsida > Brassicales > Brassicaceae > Anastatica > Anastatica hierochuntica. Next base: position 3,798 of record OVAN01011404.1, read on the forward strand.
GTACAGAGAGAAGGAGAAGATGGAAAAGTTTGTCACATAGAGAAATAAAAGCATATAGAATAGCCAAATATAAGACTATTCAACACCATATCTTTAACCTTTACCGATAATATTATATAGAGTTTTATGCAAAAAAAATCTTTTCATTGTAATCTCTTTTGCAACTTTAGCTTCTATAAGTAGAAAATGCATATTGATCCACCAAGTGGTATTTAAATCTCAAGATAACCTTTCGTTTCGTTATGAAATTTCTTAGATTTTTTTTATAATTGTTGAATGGATTCGAAATTTCAATCTGAAATTAAGTTTAGTTGCTATTGGATTTTGATATTAAGATTATCGATAACTGAATTGAGATATAAGAATATTATATCACGGTTTAAATAACATGTAGTGGATTGTTCTGCAATTTAGACATATAGAGAATAAAATTACAAAAAGATACATTGGAGGGCGTTTTTGCAGAAAATCCAATTGTATATAATATTGCTTTGTTAAGATAGAAACATGAGACAAGTTGTGTACTGAATCCCTTTTCGAGAACATGCATTTTGTGATGATTTTTTGTTATGGAATATTATTTCTTCTTATAAAAAAATTTAAAATAGTACATTAGACAGATATATTTATACCTTATAACATGTGAAAGATGTGTGTCGAACTCTCTATTATACGATGGAGTTTCGGCTACTCCAATGGATTTTACATAGAGAGATAGTTCCAAACGCATCGTCGTACATGCTAAAAAACAAACATATAATACTATACATTGGTAGGGCAGTGGGCAGTGGAAACAGAGAAAGTGCGTTTGAAGAAACATCTGATTACGAAAGAGCATCTTGACCCACAATATTCGATGTATCTACAAGGTTGTATACTTGTATTGTATTCCATGTTTCTTTGGTAATTTCCAACAACTAGTGTATGTAGGATGAACATCATATATACATGTAGTGAGAATGATATTTATTCACGTGTCCATTTGTTTTGGTAGGTGCCATACGAAGACTAGACCGATTTTGTCATTTTGATCACCATCATGCTTGTGATAATCGAAGAGTTTGCGAGAAAAAAACCCTTCAAAAATAGGAAATTAACGCGATATATTAATTTAGACGGTTGTCATTATGTATTAAAGATAGTTGGAAGAGATCTTAATACAAAGTCTAGATATATTTCGATCACCACCATGTGATAATCGAAGAGTTTGCAAAAAAAAAACCTTGAAAAAATAGGAAATTAACGCGATATTAATTTAGACGGTTGCCGATTATGTATTAAAGATAAATATCTTGCATGAGTAGTTGGAAAAGATCTTAAATAGTATAAATAGTATATAAGAAACGTGAATCAGTCCACTAATTGTCAATTGGTGTTGAGTTGACAATCCATGAAACTTAAAATTATGAACTCTTGAAATTCATTTGTATCACATGTTTGATGTAGTGCCTTTTGTTTTCCATTGATCTGGTCAATGATTTGAGATATACTGCCTATTTTAATACTGAGATTGTGTATGACTTCGTATACATAATTGTTTTTTTTTGATAAGCTATACATAACTGTTCTATGTCTATGAATATTTTGTTTTAGAAATTTTAGTGTTTACCTCAAATCCTCCAATTTTGACTTTGTTTCAAATTTGCTCTCCCCGTGCATAGCGAATTTACAATAAACGCAATAATCAGATTTTTTTATTAAATTGTTTTATAAAGATAACTCGTAAATTTAGCCACGATACAAAAGTTTGAAGACTAATATATTTTATTGTGAAATATAACGAATATGCTTTAGGCGAACATGTTATGTTTGAGTAAGAAATCATCTTCATATAAAAATTTTGTTTTACAATTAAACAAATGGAAAATGCAGTACCTCGCAATTAACTAAGCGAGGGTTGTCCAATCAATCCACAATGGTTTTCTTTTTTGTCATATAGCTTATAGTTTCTCTCACTAAAGACAGATGCAAGGTTCGAAATCTGTTTCTGTGAGATAGCATCATAGGTGGTGCAATCACTGACCCACTTGCTCTTCTTAATCTCTATCGTTTATAGTATATATATTTACGTTTAATGTCTTCTCCCAAGTGAATGAGACAAGATGTTTTTTAAGATAAATCTTTTCGTACCTTTTAGTGTCATCGTGCTCAAAAATGTCGTCGGAAAACTAGGATTTGTACTTTGAAGGAAGAATAGAGTTTTTGCGTTTTGACATTGTCGAATTTTCTAGATGCCTGGGCGGTTGTTGATCATTTGCTTTAGCATTGAAACTGTTCATCGGTTTCTGTCCTAAGTTTTTGTTTGCTATTGACTTTTTTGGGAGGTCATAAGAGTCTCCATTAATCATGCTCTAAAAACCTTAGACTACAATGAACTATTGTGCCAAAACTTCATTTTCATTAATGAATATTTACATTCTTATTAAGCAAAAAAGGATAAATCTTTTCTTTTAATGATGTTAGATGATTTCAATTCTTGTTGAATCTTTATTGATCACAAGCTAGTTGCACTTGTGACTAGTTTAACATTAAAACAAGTGATGATTTTGGATATCACATTTTACTTAAGATCATTGAATTAATATATCTTGTTTTTTTGGTTCTTCAATTCATGATTCAACTTAATAAGCAAACTCAAAGAATCAACCATATGTATAAAATTAAACATCTTATTGTAACTATAATTAATCTAATAAAAAGTTGTATTTATTTTATTAAGGAACAAGTGATTGACACATAGTTTAATTTATTTTTTAAATAACTATAGTTTTTTTTTTTGCATAAGTTGCTATATGGTGAGGTGTTTGGTGAACTTCTCTTCAGATTTTTTTCTCTTCTTTTCAACTAAGTTTCTCTCGCCGAACAGCTTCCAGCAGAATCATGTTCACTGCAGAATCCAAAGCCACAAGTACAATCCTACCAATAGACATCAAATGTTAATTGTCAAAAACAACAAATTATCAAAAATTGAAAACATTCAAGGAACAAAATACTACAAATGACTAATGGATATGCCTGGATGCAGTCATACACCTTGATAAACCCGATAAGTTCTGTAAAATCGAAGCTACCATGGCGTTCTTTTCCAAATGAGTTCTGTAACGTTATGTCGCTATCTACTTATATCTGCTAGTTCCTAGATACCATCTTAGTGTATCTCAATCTACATTGTTTGCGAAACACCGAATGCTATTATGTTACGGCAACTGTTGTGTGGATAGAAAGTTTAAAGAAAACTACCTGGAGATTAACGTTCAGGTCAAACCCCTTATCGTTATTTCTAAAGGGCTCGGATATCAAATTCTCCTGGTTTTGTTGCAAATGCAAGAAACGACTTAGTGTCGCATCAACCTGTTTTGATTTAAGGTAATAACAATGTTAATGTAAACTGATTTACCTGAGGAATTTGATTCATATCGAGCGGAACATTCATGTCTGGCAAAACCATTTCAGGAGGAGGCAGTGCACCCTGAACAGAACAATTTACACATAACTTAATCGTCTTACGTGAATAGCAACATGTTAAGTGAGACATGAACACAGTGTTGGTTGACAAAAAAATGTGATTTCACCAGGTAATATAGCAAAGGAGAAGAAAGCTAACCTGATGCATGGCACAGTGCGGTCCAAAAGGAACAAGATCGATCAGGAAACCATAAATTTCTGATTTTTTAATGGCTTGGAAGATATCACAACGGTGGATGGTGAGACGACTGCATGATTGAGTATGCATCCAAGCTCGTAATGTTAGCTCTAGAATGAAGTATTCACACGCTATAGAAAACAAAGCGGGAGTATCCCAGCTGATCATCTGAAAATTTCACATTAGCCATCAGAAATTTCACCGCCCCTAGTTAGACATCGACTGAACAGAAAGACTCAATAACAATAACAGACTCTAGATGCAACTCGACAGACAAACAATCTTATCAGAATGGAGATTTCAGAGACTCAGTCAATTGTAAAGAAAAGAATTCTGTGATTTTTCCATACCCTGACATCAGGATCGGATTTCAAAATCTTTCTGACCCTAGTTAGCGGCAAATGATTGTGACGATCAAACCCTGAGAGTTACCAACACAAGTCAAAGAATTCAGTAGTCAAAAAAACGAGGATAAACTATCTGAAACATTGTGGCAATCTACATTTGTTCCTACTTAGGTGCTCTAAACAGCTCATAATATCAGTCACCTGTGAAGTTTTGTAGCTTTTGCCGTTGATCATCCCAAAAAATCTTCAGAGCTGTTTCCAATGAAGAGACCCCTTCGATCTGTCCATCATAACAGATTCAGACCAGGTCATCGCACCGAAAGATTTCAAGAAAAACAACAGAGAACAAGAACTTAATAAATTACCTTGTTCGCCGCTGGATGATGAGGAGACACATGATCAGGAATTGGCATCATCTCATGTGTACACGGTGCAACAGGTTCCATCCTGATGCAAGATGTGTTGATAGATGCATCTGGAATAAGGGAAGAGTTTGGCACTATTGACCTCCTCATGTTTTATTTCACAACAGATGATGAATAAACTGGCGAAGATGTAGAGGATGAAGAGAGCAGATGTCTATATATCGAGCTAGAATCATAACGTAATAATCTTCATTTATGACACTGCCAATGAGAAAGAGATTCCTTTTAAAGATGGAGAACACGTTTGGCCTAACGACGGAAACATTAAACACTAAAGCTTTAGTAAGGATACCTCGTGGAGTTCGTGAGCTTACATAAGAAAGAAGCATTCGCAGACCTTACCGTGAAAGCCACGCGCTGTGTAGAAGAAATATGACGCAACTACGGTACAAAAAGCTTCTATATGTGAGTTCAAGTTCAATCTATAGTAAGAGTGCATTGTTTAAATGTAATAACAAGACACCAAGGATATCAATATACCACAACCCATCCTCAAAAGGCAAAAAAGCTACTTCTAAGGTAGTTATATCATATGTATGATTGTATAACATGCCAAATTTGAGAACTTAGATAGAGAATTTTACTAGAAAAATCAGCATACACTAGTTCCTTAAATGATACTTAGTTGCTTGCAATTCCACTTTCCACCACAAAACGCAGAAGTGCTCCTCACCTTACTCTTTTCAACCTACATCATTGACAAGATTTCTTCGTGAATATGAACATGAACAAGAAAATTATGGTTGATCTAGTCATCAATGAAGCTGTCAAACATGCAAACCTGGATTAGATCAAAGCCACAAGAAGTTAAAAGAGTTCTGATTTTGGTAACTCCCAACTTCCACAAAGGATACAACCTCACGTCCATGGTCAAAAAGAAAACAGAAAAACTTCGAAGACTGACATTAAAGAGTCTACCATTCTAAAATGTAATCGCATAACAACAAGTAAATGATTTTACATAGTAAGTAGCCAGAAGCATTTGATAAGTTTCTTCACTTTAGTGAGCTATTTTGACTCTTGAAAACCATTCCTTTACACAAAATCATAAAACCTGACAAAGATCAAGATCAGGTAATTCATATATCTATGCTAACTAATTGTCAAACCAGCACCACAGATCCTCAATACACACACAGTCAATGTTCACTTCGACTTCTAGTTGATCGACATTTCTTCAGAGTATTCTCAGGATATCTTTAAATGGTTTCTCAGAAATCAAAAGTTTATATAACGAGAACCTCTTCATTAAAGATCAGCTAAATACTCCAGCCAATAGATAAAAAAGCTCACAACTTGCGGTAAAGATGGAGGATTAAGCCACCAAAAGGCAATTCTTCTCAGTACCCTTTTGACTTTTTTCTCTTGATCGGTGAGTCGAAGAGACACAGTGACACCGGCAAGAATCATCCGGCGGACATTGGTCCGGTACTGTGGTAGCCTGATCACTAGACGGAGCTCCTTTTTCATCTCTTTCTATGGGATTAAGTAATCTCAATTTTTCTTTTCGCTTTGGTTTGAATTTGTTTACTTCGGTATGATTCTCATTGTTCTACTTCTTGACATGATTACCATTTTCTTTTACCTTCTCCTACCAAAAAACTTGACCAAAGTTGGAACTTTCTTCTTCTTCTTGATCACAAAGAAAGTCGGAGTTCCTGCAGATGAGTATCTTCTTGGCTTCCCTCGTTCTAACGGTGTGTGTTTTCCCACAGGTTTAGGAGAAAGATAGCTTTCAGCTTCGGAGTTTCGCTTAATCTTTTGAATATCTCCCTCCACCAATGTCCTTTCCGTTTCAAGCGCCTCTCTTTCTTCTTCTACTAATGTCATTCCACTCTCTCTAATCAAAGTTTCCGTCTTCATCGAAACCGCTTTTGTGCTACACTTGACTGCTTCAACCCATGCCTCTGCTGCTGCAACTTTCTTCTCTGCTGTTTCCTCTGCTTGAGAAGCATGTCTACTCAAATACTCGTACTCAAACCTCGAGATTGTTATTGTTGAACAATGCTCAGACTCCATTTCCCGTCTCGTCATTGTGTCTTCTATGAGAGATTCTAGCTTCTCGAGAACTAAAGACTCTGAATGCTTCGCTTTCTCGAGCTCATCCAACTTTGAAATCAGTTCTCTTTCCTTTTCGTCTATTTCGAGTTTTGTTTTCTGTGTTTCCGCCTTTGTAACCGTCTTCTCTTCTTTTAGAAGACGCTTCTCTTTCTTTGCAGCTTCTCTGTTTCTCTTTAACTTGTCAAGTGAACAAGCTAAATTGTTGGCAAGAGAGCTAACTCTCTCTTTTGCAGACAAGGCTACTCTCAGTTTCGACTTTGCCATAAGCATCTTCGAATTGAGTTTCTCAATCTTAACATCAGCTTTTCGTAAGATCTTTCCGGATTGAGCTGTTTCTTCTTTGGCTTGGATAACTTCACTCCTCAATGCATCCATTACCATCATGAGCTTAAAGAGTTCTGCATTAATAGAACCAAGTTCTTCTTTTTTCGCTTCAGTCGCTTCTGTTACTTCTTTCAAACCCGATAAACTGTACTTCTTTCCTCTTTCAAAAGAACGGTTTGATCTCGGCATACTATTGTCTTCCTTATGAACTCTCCTCTCCATTTCCTTGACAAGCTTCAGCTGTGTTTCCAACATCTCAACATCTGAAGTCGTCTCCAACAATTCTTTCTCGATACTTTTCGATCTCTCCACTTCTTCCAACATTTCATTGATTCTCTTCTTCCTTTCCATTAACAAATCCAAAACCTCTTTCCCTTCTCCTTCCCGCTGCCTTTCTATCTCTTTATATTCCCTCAATGCCTCCATCTTCCCCAATTCAACCAGAAAATGTTCCTCGTTAGCCACCTCGATCTCCTTCTCAAGACTCTCAATCAATCTCAAACCCCCTTCGGTTTTAAACCGCAATTCCTCAACTTCTTTCTCCGCTGCAGTTCTCTCTCCCAAAACAGAAACTACACCAAGCTTCAGCCTACTCACTTCTTCTTTCACAGCTCCCAAATCTTTCAAAACTTCAGCAAAATTTCCACTTTCTTCAACCTTTGACTCTTTCTGTAAATCTTCCATATCTCTTTTCAGAAGCTTTGCACTAAGCTTCAACTTCTCTATCAGTAAAGTGACCTCCTCTACCAAATTCTTAGCCTTAGACAATTCCACTTCTGCTCTTGCTTTTGCAGACTCTGAATCTCTTCTGCTATCTTTGTATCACCAAGTTCCCTTCTTGACTTGTGCAGATCCTCCACAAGTGAAGAAGACTGAAAAAAGGAGCAAAGAAACATCATCAAAACCAGAGCTTTGAGACTCTCTCATAAGGAGAGAATCAATCACAACTAAAAGAACAGAATCTTTGGTTTCACCTTAGTAGAGATTTGTCCGTACATGCTTTTCTCTGCTTTCACTGATCTGGGTTTTGTTCCGACATCGGAATTTGCCATTCAGATTCCAAAAAAATTGAAAACTGAAAATAAAAATCTAAACTTTATCATCGCCCAGAACGATCACAGACCCATCTAAACTCATCGTAGTTCTTCTTCAGAGAGATTTTTGAAAACTTACCAGTGAGCGAGATTGTAGATGAGGAGAAAACTTCTGGGTTGTGTGCAAAAGAATAACAGAGAGATGGAAACGTTTGGTAGAGATGATGATGATGATGATGAACTTCGTGTTCGATTTTGTTTATCATTTTTTATATTTCCTGGATAAACAAAAATTTATGGCGATTTGTTTTCTTCTGGGACACTAATGAGAGGTCAAGGAGTGAACAAGTAGCATGAAAGTTAAAGAGAATCAGAGAACTCGAGTTCTAAAATCTGTGGCCGAGGGCTGTACAAGTCGCAAGAAGTATAGAGAAAACCGGAGAAGTCAAAATTCAGTAGCTAAGTTAGTAATATAAATTTGATTTATCAGACTGATAACAAAATGTCTGGGTGGTGTAGTCGGTTATCACGCTAGTCTCACACACTAGAGGTCCCCGGTTCGAACCCGGGCTCAGACAACTTATATGGATTTTTTTATCTCACACGCCGGAGGTTCCCAGCTCGAACACAAACCGATTTTTAAATAGACTCATTCAACGGTATTTCAAATATCGGATATCCAATCTAAACACTCACGAATATCTAGAAATTTTTAAAATCTGAAATCAAACCCAAATTTAAAAACTGAAAAAGAGAAAACAAGAAAAAAAAAAGCTAAAAAACCGCCAAAAGCTCAAAAAAATTCGAAGATACACGAATCCAAAACAATCCGAATATAACTAAAAAATTTTGGATGTACTCCGGTTTTTATAACATTACTAAACACAACCCAAACCTGAATAAACCCAAATGGAATCCGACCCGAATTTTACAAATATTTGAACAGAAACCGATCAGAACCGGATCCCAAACCGAATGACCACCCCTAATGTAAGGCCTTTGGAACTGAAACAGCCAATGGTAGGTCACATTTTACATGCTCGACACGTGTCTAATAGAGTACTTGTGGAATCAGGACCTTCACGTTCTATCTTTTGTTTTCTTGTGAACCTTCACGTTTTTTTCTTTCCTTGCATGATAGCCAAATGCATGAACTTCTCTGAAACGAGATAATTAAGACACATTAGACTTTGTCATTTACAACCATGTAACTCTCTCACATTCATATACATATATATAAGTGTTACTCTCCTGAAAACCTCAAGAGACTCAAAATCTCAAGAAGCAAAATATCTCTAAGCTAGGCTATAGGTTTCAAGACATGAAGTTCCCAACGCTAATGCTCATCACATTCGTGATATTCGTCATGTCATCTCCTGTTCTGATTCGAGCAACCGTGGATATAGGCTTAGGACAAGAAGCACAAATTTGCATTGCGATAGAACTCATGCCGTGCATGTTGGCAATAAGCAAAGGAACAACACCGAGCAAAGATTGTTGCACCAAACTTAATAAGCAGAAGTCGTGCTTATGTGGTTACGTTAAAGATCCAGCGTTTAGTGCATATGTTACTTCTCCAAATGCTCGTAAAGTTTTAGCTGATTGTGGTGTTCCTTTGCCTACTTGTTGAAGCATATCTCTAAGTATTTCTATAAAAAAAATATTATGAATGAATAATAAGAAAAATGTTATGAAAAGTATATCTTATGTATCAATCATTGATGATGGTGATGCTTAGGAGTTTTCCATGTCATCTTAATCTTAATTTAAAATTGTGGTGTTTGTTTTTTTGTAGTGGTTCTTTCAGTCATAAGTTTAAGGACAAACTTTTCTTAATTATACCGTTCTTTGGTTACTATTAAATTTTTTTAGAGTTTAGATAAATTTAAAACAAAACAGTAGAATCTAATTAATTTATACATTTCATGGAAAATGTAGAAGTGAAATAAATCGATATCTTATATATTAAGTATGAAAACCGAAAAAAACCGAAATTTTTTTTAATTTTATGCAAGATATATGTCAGATAAAATAATTTAATATTTAAGAATATATATTTAGCCGGGTCGAATATTAAAGTTCGTTATATTTCAATCTTATGTTAGACATACCAAACAGAGCATACACTACCTTATTTAAAATTTATATAATAAAATATATTGACTAAATAAAAAATAACATTATTTAAAAATTTAAAATATCATATAAATATTTATATTTATCATACCTCATAAATTTTATGAAATCATCACATACAAAAATATTGATAAAATTTTAAAGCTCGCATTTATACGGACCAACTACCTAATTATTATTAATCCAAGATATATATATATATATATAGGTTTCTACTCTTAAAGAATGAGACTAATTTTTAATCAAAGAAAAAGAAAGATATCAAACAGCATTTGTTGACCATATTTGTTAATTTTTCCTTATATGTTTCTCGGATCCCCGCATTGCTGTTAGAGAAATTGGATGTGGTAACCAAAAAAATATTATTAGCAAAACTAATATTTTCAAAAATTAGATTTTTTGAACAAAAAATATTTTTTTTTAATTTTTTTTTGTCAACCAAACAATAATCAAAAAGTCACTCCTCATCGTTTGTCACCATTTCTGTTCTATTTATAGTTACTACCCATAAAATTAGTAATGATTATTGGTGTCCACCGTAATTACAAAATGGTCGTTATTCTGATTAAACTTAAAAAGTCTTAAAAACGTTGCTAATCGTCACAACAAAAAAAGTCATAGAGTCGTCGCTAATTTCCAACAGGTAAATGATATCATAAAGAAGTCATAAATTTACAACTATAAATCGAGTTACAAAAAAATCGCTAATATACGACCAAAATATAACGTCATCAAATAATCGTTAATTTGCATATGTGGTAGAAGTCATTAAAACATGACTAACTTAGGACTACAACGAAGTCCTACAAACGTCGCTAATATCCAACCCATTTACGCAATTACAAAACCGTCATTAATTTGCCACTCCTAGTTCGGTTTTCAAACGGTCGCTAAGATATGACCAAACATGTGGTCAAAAACCGGTCATTATTTTGCGTCATCTAAAACAGTCTTTAAAACGTCGCTAATTTGC